>PVKA01028229.1:0-29578 GCA_004027165.1 Ctenomys sociabilis
TTTTTTTTTTTTTTTTTTTTTTTGTGGAACTGGGGGTTGAACTCAGGCCCTTGCGCTTGCCAGGGAAGCACTTATTCCACTGAGCCATCTCCCTGGCCCCTGCCTAAATTTTTTGACAGTTCCAAGTCCCTAAGTTCCCAAAGCTGGGTTTTAGTTTGCAATCAGTGCCTCAGCCCTGCAAAGTGTTGGTTTTAAGAGCCTGTACCAGGCTGGCAAGATAGTTCAGCGGTCTAAAGCGCCTGCTTAGGCAAGCTCTCAGGGACCGCGGTTCGATCCCCAGCACCACATGCCATTCCCAGCACCACATGCCGTGCCAGTCCCTCCCCCAGGGCGGGCTGAGTTGACCCCCCCCCCGCAAAAAAAAAAAAAAGTCCGTGATGTGTAGCGAGACACTGTAATAAATAATTTTTTTAAAAAGACAGAAATGCACAGAACAATTAAAAAAAAAAAGAGCCTGTACCACCATATCTAGCTTATTTTTATAATTACAATGCAGTAAAGTAGTATGTCTTAATTTGTACATCAAAAGACAAGTGGGCAATTCAATGAGACCATATTTCAAAGTTTAAACGTAAAAAGGCAAGGGGACAGGGAATTGGCTCACTAGTATGGGCAAGCCCAGGAGTTCAATCCTCAGTAAAGGTGTGTTATGTGTGAGGCAGGGGGCAGCACTTGGGAGGCTGAGGCAGGGATCATTTGAGTTCAAGGCCAGCCAGAACTACTTAGAGAGGCCCTGTCTCTGGGAAAAAATGGATATATGGACCCAGTGGGAAGTGTAGTGCTAAAGATAAAGTTTAATGGTAGAGTGCTTCCCTAAGACACAGAAAGCCCTGGGTTTGATCTTTAGCACAAGACAGGGAGAGCGAAGGGGGAAGGGATTGAGTTCTGCTAAAGCTGGAAAACAGATATAAGAAAAAATAGCTTATCAAAAGGAAAGTGAGTAACAACCATGTTAAATATACTGTAGAGTCAAAAGCTGAAGTTACTGGGGCCAGGGAGATGGTTCAGTGGAGTAAAACACTTCCCTGGCAAGGGCAAGGGCCTGAGTTCAATCCCTGGTTCCGCCAAAAAAAAAAAAAAAAAAAAAAAACTGAGGTTTTCTGTTGAATTTGGCAATAAGTAGTAATCAGTGGCCTTACTAAACATTTAACAGTTGTAGGACTATTCTTTTCAAGTTTCTATGTCTCATGCCATACCTGCCAGGTATGACAGCACACTACTGTAATCCCAGTGCTCAGGAGGCTGAGGCAGGAGGACTGCCTGGAATTAATGGCCAGCCAGAACTACATGGTGAGACAATGTTTTTTTTTTTTTTTTAAAAAAAAAAAGCTTTTGACATTGATGTTAGGGGCATAGCTCAATGGTAGAACACTTGACTAGCATGTCTAGCATGTACAAGTCTCTGGGTTCCACCCTTGTGCCTCAAAAATAAACAAAATTCCAGCACCAAAATCAAAGATAGGAGGGAATAAAGCACTTCCAAAGTAGTAACTGTAGTGGAAGAGCAGAAGTTAACGATTTCTTTTGCTGAGGCATAACCCTTCGAAAGAGTACTTGCCTAGAATATTTCCCAGGTTCATCCGACAGCACACCCTCCTACCAATTATTTTGCAGTACCCCCCCAGGATGGGGGAAAATTTAGATGCCGAGAGAAGTTACTGGAAATATAAAAGCAGAAGCAATTATTAGAAAGCAAGAATCTAAAAGAACAGAATGGAAAGCAATAGTCTGACAATAAGAAAAATAAAGTTTCTCTATACACAAGATGAGAACAAACTTAGGCAAGCACAGGATCAAGAGTTTGATCCCCAGCACCACATCCTGTGCCTGCACACTGGTTCTGCCCCTGGGAACACTGAGCTATCCAGAGACTGGGTGTGATGGGTGATGCCCATAATCCCAGCTCTGGAGAGGCTGAAAACACAAGGATCACTCCAAGTCTGAGCTGCATAGTGAGACCCCATACCAAATACATTAAAAAAGAAAAAAAAGTGGCCAGTCCAGATAGCTCAGCCAACAAAAGTGCCTGCTTAGGCAGAGTGCAGGGATTGGGGTTTGATCCCTAGCACCATATGCCAAGCCAGCCCCACCCCTGGGCCACCCTGAGAAGGTGACTGAGACGGGGCATGGTGGCATGCACCCATAATCCTGGTCATTAAGAGGCTGAAAACAGGGGCCTGGAAAGATGGCTCCGTAGAATAAGTGCTTCCCTAGCAAGTGCAAGTGCCTGAGTTCAATCCCCAGTTCCACCAAAAAAAAAAGAGGCAGAAAACAGGAGAATCACTATGAATCCAATTTGTGCAGCAGTGAGACCCTGTAGACCCAGTACTAAATACATTAAAAAAAAAGACAAAAAAGATGATTATAAGACAAATCTGAAGAAACACTGGCTTTGTAATCAATAAACACTTACTGTGTCTGAATCCTGGTTTGCCCTACCATAGCTATATATTCTTCAGCCAAGTTTGCTTTTCTAAAGCTGTTTTCTCAATTAACCTGTGAAAAAACTAATCCCACAGAACTGCTGAAAAACCTCAAGAAAAAAAAATTATTTTATCAGTATTTTTACAATACTGGTGACTGAACCCAGAAAGTATACTCACTCAGCTGGTCAGGATTCCTTGAACTTGCTATCTTCCACCCTTACCTCAGCTTCCCAAATAGAATTACAGGTATTTAACATCATGCCTATCTAGATTCTATAATATTAGGGATGGTGATGCTGGGAATTCAATCCAGGGCTCTCGGCCCAGGAAGATGGCTCAGTGGAATAAGCGCTTCCCTGGCAAGCACAAGGGCCTGAGTTCAATCCTTGGTTCTGCAAAAAAAAAACAAAAAAAACAAAAAACAAAATTTCTGTGTCAATCCAGGGCTTTCACATTGAGTAAAAGCATCAGCCACCAAACCTCCACCTTCAATTTCCCAGGTTAGCTGGAACTTGCCATCTTCCTTTTTTTTTTTTTTTTTTTTTTTTTTTTTGCCACAGAAGCATTTATTCCACTGAGCCATCTCCCTGGCCCCCTTGCCATCCTTCTGAAAGCCTCCCTAAATAGGCATATGACACCAAGCCTTGCAGGACAGAAATTCTTGGATATTTTGTAGAGATTTAAAAAATCATCCGAGGGGCCGGAGAGATGGCTAGGTGGAATAAGCACTTCCCTGGCAAGTGCAAGAGCCTCAGTTCAATCTCCGGTTCCACAAAAAAAAAATCATCTGAGAGCCAGGAATATAGTTCAGCAGCACAACAGCTGCCTGGAAAGCAGCATGAGATTGTGAGTTCAATTCCCAGTGTGTGGGGCTCATCTGATTAAAAATGTATGCAGGATGGGACAGACAAACTTACATAGTTTTAAAGAGTCATATATACTTCAAAGCACAGTACCTTTAAGGCTCTATGACTATTTATTTTCTATGACAATTTAAGTACCCAATTACTCAAAAGAAAAATAACTCATCCTCTGAATTTAAATACCAAACAGCTACATAGGGTACACACAGCTTTGCAGTAAAGACACTGGACACAGTCAAGAAATCCAGGTTCTTGATCCATCTCTAGTTTTACCTACCAATTCACATGGTCTTTTCAAGATTGTATCCTGGTGATGCATTATAGTGCGAACATTAAAAATTTTATAACTTGAAATCTCACTAGTCTGTAGACAGAAGAACAAATTGTACTTTATTTTCTATTTTCTTGTGATAGTTTAACATGTTTTTGAAGGTTAGCTGGGAACCTAACCATTAAGACTTTATTTCTACAAAAATCAAGTGTATGCCTGTATTTCAAAGATGAGGGCTGCAGAGGCTCCTAGCAACATTAGGCATGAGTCAGGAATTCCTATCCTGGGAACTGCCTAGGATATTTCAGCCTCCATCACTCCTTAGACTTTAATATCTAGAATCGTACCTTGTTGAAACCTTCTAATCAGGCAGCAATACAAGGACTATACCCTGAGACTTTAAAGAAAATCCTAGGTCAGTTTTTCTACACAATACTGTTTAAATTACTGTAAACCCAGGACCCGACACATGATAGGCAAGTAAGAACTGAAGGTCCTCAAATTAATGAACTTCCGTAAAGTCAAGAATCCTTTCCTTTCTTTTTTCTTCTTCTTTGGTAAACCCTGGGTCATGCAACCTAAGCAATGGCTCTACCACTGAGCTGTACCCTTCTAATTTTATGAGTTTTTTGTTTTTTTTTTTGTTTTGTTTTTGCTATCTGCCTTCATCCTCTGTGGAGCGTCAGGATCACAGGGATGTGTCATCACACCACCTATTTTACTTTTTGAGAGATGAGTTTCAATGTGCTGCTCAAACTGACTGAATCCTAGAGCTCAAACAATTCTGCTTCAGCCTCTCAAATACGAGAACTTATAATCAAGTGCCACTGTGCCATGCTAAGAATCTTTTTCTTTTCTTTTTAGTATTTAGTATAGGGTCTACTACAGCCTCCCAAGCACTGGAATTACAGGCACATGCCACTGCGCCCAGTCTCAATCGCTATCTCAGTGTGTCCCAGGGGTAGGGCTGGAGGGCATGCCAGGGATGGAAACTTGGTCCCTGAGTTTGCCTAAACAGGCACTTTAATCCACTGAGCTATCTGGCCAGTCCTTAAGAATCTTTTTTCTGGAGGATGAGGGAGATGGCTCAGTGGAATAAGCGCTTCCCTGGCAAGCGCAAGGGCCTAAATTCAATCCCTGGTTCCGGGAAAAAAAAAAAAAAAAAAAAAAAAAAGAATCTTTTTCTAATAGAAAAGAAAACTATAGGGCCAGAGAGTAGCTCAGCAGACTAAGCACAAGGACCTGGTTTGATCCTCAGCACCACATGCCAGGGTCCTGGGCATGCTGAGTCAGCCATCAAGACCAGGTATGGTGACACACAAGTGATCCTAGTGCTACAGAGGCTGAAAATGGGAGTATTACTACAACTCTGAGCTTCTAGGTAGTGAGACCCTGTACCAAATACATAAGAAAGAAAAGAAAATTATAATTCTCACATAGGTGCCAAGGTACAAACCTATAATTGGAAGTTCTCAAGTTTAAGACCAGACAATTTAGCAAATTTCTGTCTCAAAAAAATAAGGACAGCCAAGTGTGGTGGTGCATGCCTGTAATCTCAGCACTGGGGAGGCTGAGGAAGGAGGATCCTTTCAAATTCCAGAGTAGCCTGAGCTAAAGTGAGTTCAAGGCCAGACTGAACTACACAGTGAGACCCTGACTGAAAAAGAAAAAAAGGGGGAGGGGGGAAGCTGAGGAAATGGCTCACTAGAATAAGCACTTCCCTGGCAAGAGCAAGGGTCTGAGTTCAATCCCTGGTTCCACCAAAAGAAAAAAAGAGAAATAATTAAAAAGAGGCAGGTACATAGTAGTAAACAATGTAACCCCACAACTCAAGAGTCTGAAGGGAGAGGATTGCTGAGAGTTTGAGGCTAGCCTGTGCTAATTTTCTTTTTCTTTTTTTTTTTGAGACAGCATCTCACTATGCAGTTCAGGCTGGCCTTAAACTCACTTTGTAGCTCAGGCTGGTCTCGAACTCATAACAACCCTCCTGCCTCAACCTCCCGAGTGCTGGGATTACAGGCCTGTGCCACCACACCCGGCTCTTTTTTTTTTTTTTTTTAAATGGAACCAGGAATTGAACTCGGGCCCTTGAGCTTGCCAGGCAAGTGTTGATTCTACTGAGCTATCTCCCCAGCCCCTGTGCTACATAATTCAGGCCAACCTGGATCACATAGCAAGCCCCTATCTCAAAAAATAAAAAAATAAAAATAAAAAAGGCTGGAATGCAGCCTTTTTTAAAGGCTAAAAGGTAAAGCGGCTAACATCCACAAGGCCACAGGTTCAATACCATGTACTGTCAATCCCATCATCATTCTTTTCAGAATATCTATGGCAAGAAACTTAAGGCATGGTGATACATGTGTATAATCCCTGCACTCAGGGAGGAAAACAGTAGCATGTTAAATTCTAGCCCAACCTAGATAATTTACTGAGATCCCCATAGCTCAGTGGAAAGATCCTGGATCTGAGAATATCACCAAAGGAAAAAAAATTAACAACAGAATGCCCTATTATCTTGAATGGCTTAATATATATATTTCCTATAGTACAATATAGAAGAAATGTGGCAGGTGTGGTAGCAAATGCCTGCAATCTCAGCACTGCAGAAGTTGAGGCAGGAGTGCCATGAGAAAAAAGGAATTGGGGGGGGCTCATTGTGGGCTCCTTGGTTCCAATTTCTAGAATCATGAGATAAATAAGTAAGCGTAATAAATAAATATTATTTAACTTAACAAAAAAATTAAACTTAACACATCATTAATATTTTTTATGTATTTGGTATAGGCTCTCTCTATACAGACTCATAGTGATCTTCTGTCTCAGCCTCCCCAGCACTAAGATTATAGGCATATACCACTATACCTGGTTTCAGGGCACACCTGGGGTTCCAGGGCCAGCACAGCATACAGTACTGGGGATCACACCCAGGTCCTTGCACTTGCCAGGCAGGTGCTTAGACCACTGAGCTATCTCCCCAGCCCTTACCACATTATTAATAAGTTGCATTAAGTAAATATTAAGTAGAAAAGGTCTAGAGTAATGGCTCTGTACAAAGGCTCTGGATTCAATTTCCAATACTGTGAAAAAATTTAAACTGATCATGATGGCACATTTCTGTTACTCCATATTTGGGAAGCTGAGATAGGACTGAGTTTAAGGCCAACCTAAACTACATATTCTGCCTATCAAGACCCTATCTTGGGCCAGGGAGATGGCTCAGTAGAATAAGAACTTCCCTGGCAAGCACAAGGGTCTGAGTTCAATCCCTGTTTCAGCCAAAACATAAAAAGACCCTATCTCAAAAGTCTATTTTAAAAAAAGAAAAAAGTCTATTTTCCAAGAAAGAACTAATTTAAATAGTCATCTTCAGTCAATCACTTATTAAGGTTCTTAGAGTGCCATATGAGTATTTGCTAATTATTTCCATCATTCTGACAGAAATTCACTCAATCCTTACTTCTAGTTTTGTGATATGTTGGTACCTACTAAGGATAGAATCCAGGGTCTTATGTATGCTGGAGAAGCATACCCCCATTGAAATATATACCTTGAGCCCCTCCTCTGATGATATTAATGCAATATATAATACCACCTCCATGGCATAGGATTTTCCCCCACCCAAACCTCAAGGTGCTAGGGAGCAAACCCAAAGCACTCTCTACGAAAGAACTATAGCACCAGCTCCTGACCAAAGCTTTTGTTTTAGACAAGATCTTGCTTTGTCGCCCAGACTGGCCATGAACTCAGAGCAATCTTCTTGCCTCAGTCTCCAAAATACTGAAATAAGAGGCATATGCCACCATGTCCAGTAAGATTCCATCTCTTTACATACACACACTTAAACAACTCAATTAGAATAAGGGTGGGGGAGGTTAGACAGGGCCTCATTTTGTAGTGAAGGCCTAGCCTTGAATTCACAGGAATTCTCCTATCTCTGCCTCCTGAGTGCTGGAACAATAGGTATGCACAACCACAACCTGCTTCAATTTGAACTTTAATAAAAAGTACTTAATTTTTGTCCATCTACATAAATAATGCTTTTACATAGACCAAATGAAGTTGAGAGATCAGAAGGTGAAGCAGGCCACAGCAGAGGCACTTTGAGGAGGGCGGAGGGCAGCTGGAAGCATCTTCATTTCTTGGCAGAACCTGGGATTGAACTCAGTCCCTTGCACTTGCCAGGCAAGTGCTTATTCTACTAAGCCATCTCCCCGGCCCCAAATAATGCTTCTAAAACTTTTTTAAAAAATCGAAAACTTGGGCCGGGTATGGTTGGTGCACGCCTGTAATACCAGCACTTGGGAAGCTGAGGCAGACTGTTGTGAGTTTCAGACCAGCCTGGACTACAAAGTGAGCTCAAGGCCAACCTGAGCTGCACACCCAGACTCTGCCTCAAAAAGACAACAAAAAGAAACTTGGTTTAAATGACTTCATCATGTTATATTTCCAATTAAAGAATTCTGATCTTACATTACCTTTAATTGACATATTAAACTGGTGCCTATCAAAAAGTATTATTGGTTTATTCAAAAATCTAAATAGGCTGGGTGTGGTGGCACATACTTGTAACCCCAGTACTTGGGAGACTGAGGCAAGAAGGTTGATCAGTGCAAGTTCAAAGTCAACCTGGGACACACAGTGAGGTAAAGGCCAGCCTCAACTACAAAATGATGTCCTGTCTAAAAGAGAAGAAAAGAAGAAAGAAAAAGAAAAACAAAAGAAAGCAAAGACAGTCACCAAAATTTTTACCAAAAATAATCAAGTGATGATCCTGGTATTACTTTGCTTTAAAGCTATGTATACCGAATATTAACTGTAACTAGCACAATTTCATTAAAATGTGTACTTTTTTGAGACAGGGCCTTGCTATACTCACTTCATAGTCCAGACTAGCCTAAAACTTGGACAATCTTCCTGCCTTGGACTTCCCATGCACTACCAAGCCTGGCACTTTTACAGGTTTTTAAAAGTTTTGCCGGGGCGTGGTGGTGCATGCCTGTAATCCCAGCACTTGGGAGGCTGAGGTAAAAGGATTGTTGTAATTCGAGACCAGCCTGAGCTACAAAAGTGAGCTTAAGGCCAGCCTGAATTCCACAGTAAGACCCTGTCTCAAAAACACACACACAAAAAAAAAAAAAAAAAAAAAAGTTTTACACTAGGACTGGAGGTTCCATTTGACTTGAGCATTCCGCTTCTGAGTAGCTTCCCAAAAGAATTAAAATCACCAAACTACAGTAATGTATGTGCATCCATGTTTACCTAGATTTTAGAAACAATGCAAATATCTATCAATTGAAAAACAGACAAAAAAAGATGTGGTCTTTTTATACAATGGAGTACTACTCAGCCATAAAGAAAGATAAACTGGAGGCCTTTACAGGTAAAAGATGCAACATGAAACCACATTCCTAAGTTAAATAAACCAGATGCACATGTGCACATATCATACCGTCTCCCTAATGTGAGAAACTGAAAGAGTAAATAAGATCCAAAATGTACAATAGAGGGTCTGGGGATAAAGCTCAGTGGTACAAGCACAAGATCCTAAATTCAATCCCCAGTACCACAAAAACAACAAAAAAAGTACAATAGATATTATAAAATGGCCAGAGGGCCAGCAAGATAGCCCTGCAAACTAAGCACCTTCTTAGGCAAGCACAGGGATCAAGATTCTGTCCCAGCACTACTTGTCATGCAGGCTCCACCCCTGGCGCGCTGAGCCATTGAGACCCAGTATGGTTGGGCACACCTGCAATCCCAGCACTGGGGAGGCTAAAAAACAGGAGGATTACTATCAGTCCAAGATGTGTAGAGAAACTCTGTACTAAATACAAAGTGTGTGTGTGTGTGTGTATGTAAAACAGGAAGAGGAGGGCCATCCAGATAGCTCAGCAGACTACTGTGTCTGCTTAGGCAGAGCATAGCAGCCAGGGTTCAATTCCTGGTGTGCAGGGACTGCTCTGCCCCCTGGAGCATGCTGAGACCAGGAATGAGACTGGGCATGGTGGCGAGGGCTGTAATCCCTGAGCTTGAGAGGCTGAAAATGGGAGGATCACTATGATCTATGTAGTAAGACCCTGTACCAAATACATTAAGGGGGGGGCCTGTTCACAAGAAAAAGAGAAACTGGAATGGGGGAACAGAGAAAAAAAAAAATATATATATATATAACATATTTATACACAGCAAGTGTTACACTACTAATTTCTCTTAGTTCACTGTTTGGACAATTAAATGCCAATATCTTGTACTCTGAGTAAAGATAAAAATATACCATATGTTAACTATTACCTTCCTATTATCTTACTTTGAAATATTTTTGTTTACTCTTTAAAATAAAATTTTTAAAAAAGTTCTTTAGAATTGTGAGTTTGGTGAATCTTCAACTCCTCAAAGAATCAAGCTATCTACCCTTTTCCCAAGAACAGAAAATTAATACAGTATATCAATGTTGTAGCACTTTCAGAAGAGGCTCCTGTATCTGTGTAACAAAATGAAAAACAGGAAGCAAGTCAAAAAGGTATCTCATTTGTCAGAGACCACATAGTTCACAGAACACACAAAACCCTCTTTAGTCAGAGCCCACTGGATCTTATTTTAGACACAATTTTAATAAGCTCCGTGATCTGGTTTCTTAGCCCACAACAGATGATACACAGCCAACTGGAAAAGGGCCGGGGGTGGTGCTTCTACAGGCAGACACTCAAAGCATCAAAATTAAAGCTGAAGACCTATAAAGTCAGCAGAAAAACCTCAAAACATAGCAGGCTAGAGCCATCCATTTGGTGTAAATACAAAAAAAAACCCCAGAGGATCCCAATCCCTGCCAGAATTACAATGTATGTTCATAATGACTCTCTCTGGCATATTCTGCTTAAAGCATAGGTCCAGAAGCCTTAAGATGTATTTCAAAATAAAGTCCATCAAAAGCCTTTTCCAAAAAGACATGGCATTTAAATGACTGCCAAATTCAGACACAAATAGAATCCCTGTCAAAGAAACAAGATACTGAATTCTTAAAAATGCCCTGTCAAATGTGTTTTTTCCTTAGAAAATATTTATTAGAACACAGATGTATAGCAGTTCATGACATCTGAAGTTGAAAGATTATTTAAATAGAACTGTTTTTCAAAGAACATAATTAGGAAAGTTCAAGACCAAGAGCAATTACATAAGCCAAGGAAGTCTTTTCAGGGAGTCTATCTTAGACACCTTATGAAGACTGAGATAAGACAGTGCTAGCTTGTCTATAGCTAGTAAGCTTGCCATTCAAACCTAAACCAGTATCATACAAAAAGTTTTAAAAAATTATTCCCATTGTGTTGTCTCAATCATTTTGACTGGTATAATAAAAATAAATTTGGGGCTTGGGATATAGCTCATGGGTAGAACACTTGCCTACCATGTATAAGACCCTGAATTCAATCCCTAGTACCAAATAAATAAGCAAAAATTAATTTCTCCAATCCCAGCAGACTGAAAAGAAGTTAAGCCATACTTTTAAGAAAAGCTCAGGTTTTTAAATGCTACGGTGAAAGACAGTAATTGAATTCTAAAAGTTCAAACTATTATTTCTAAACTCAATTTTATTAAAAATCTTACAAGGGCCCAGACCTGTCATGCTGGCCCTACTCCCAGGGCATGCTGAGACAGAGATTGAGACTGGGTGTGGTGACGCATGCCTGTAATCTCAGCATTTGCAGGAGGCTGTATACAGGAGAATCACTAGGAATTCAATCTAGTAGTGAGACCCTGGACACCCTGTAGGCCCTTCTAAAATATAGGGGGAAAAAAATTTACAAGGGCCACTCACCCTGGTACACTATTCCAGCTACTCTAAGAGACTGAGGCAGGAGGATTTAAAGTTTTTCAAATCTAAGGCCAGCTAAAGCAATTTAGCAAAACTATCTCAAGCAAGACATGGTGGCACTGTAGTGCTAGCTTCTCAGAAGAAAGACTGTCCTGAGCTCAAGGCCAAAAATACCAAGAAGTGAGGAAGATAGCTCAGTGGGAGCTAGCTCAATGGCATAAATGCTGGACTTGCAAACACAAGAGCCCAAGTTTAATTCTTGGTACTGCAATAAGTAAACAAACATTAAAACACACACACACACAAAAAAAAAAAAACAAGAAAAAAAAAAAATCAAAATGATCTCAAAAGAAAAAAGACCAGGTGTGTTCAAGATGGTACAGCATAGACAGTCTCCAAACCAAAGGGCTGGAGATGCTAGGGATTTAGTTCAGTGACAAAACACTTACTAACAAGTAGGAAGCCCTGGATTCAGTCCCCAGTACCAAAAATTTAAAAAGCTAGAAAAAAAATTTAAAAGGAGCTGGGCCAGTGAGACAGCTCACTAGACTAAATGCCTACTTAGGCAAATGCAGGAACCCAGGTTCGATCCCCAGTATGCATGCTGTGCTGGCATCACCCCCACAGGCAAACTGAGCTGGCCTGTAATCCCAGCGCTGGAGAGGGTGAAAACAGGAGAATCACTGAGTCTGAGCTGTGTGAGACCCTGTACCAGATGGATGGATGGATGGATGGATGGATGGATGGATGGATGGTGGCACATGCCCTTAATCCCAGCACTTAGGAAGCTGAGGCAAGAGGATTGCTGAATTCAAAGCCAGCTTGCATTACACAGTGGGACCCTATCTTTAGTTAAAAAAAAAAAAAAAAAAAAAACTCTAATGCACAAGAAAATGCAGAGAATACAACTTCTGATCTAAAAGTTAAAACATACTATACTCACTTGCTCCTTTCCAGATTTAAGAGCACAATATTCTACAGGCATAAACCAAGTGGTATCTCAAATCGCTTATTTTCTAATTAGATCTAGTTACCCTAGTAACTCCTATAAGCCCTAAAACTTAATTTATATTTTATTCATGACCCCTCACTGTGTTCCTGTTCCTTCAGAGGCCTGTTAAGAGATCTCTGCTTAAAGTTGACACTTCTTTTAGCAAGCAAAATTGATACTTCCTTTAACAAGCACTATTCTTTTTTCCTCAGGACTGTCTAAAGTCTGCTTTTTCGTTTGTAAGAACTGAAAAATTAGCTGTGAGGGGGGCAATACCCCTGCAATCCCTGAGCTTTGCAGTCTAAATCTCTATACCAAGACCCTGTTTAAAACACACACACACACACACAAAACAAAAAAAGAACTTGAAAACCTATAAGCACAGCATTGCACACGTGTAATTTCAGCGCTCTGAGAGGCAGAGATAGACTCCAAATCACAACTTAGGTACTTAAGAAAGACTATCTCAAAATTTAAAAAGCCAATATAACCAAACTCTCAGCAGCCAGCGTAATGCCAAATATCACCAGTAATACCTGCCACTTCCAAGACAAAAACTTCACAATAATTGACACTGAGTTTATAAAATTAGAAGGGCAAAAAAATCTTAAGTTTAAATCACACCCATTCTCTTCATGTATTATTTGCATCTACTGCTGTATTACCTAGACAGTGTTCATATTTTCTATAGCTGTATTACCTATAACTAAATGAATAACCTTTCATTGTAAACCACAATTTTTTTCTAGTCAAAAATCGAGCAGAACCCGTTCTAAGATAAAACGGCTTCCCTAAACATATAGTACCTAACTTGAGAGTTAAGCCCATTTTGTCATGAGACCGTTAAAGGAATCTATATGTAATTTCTCCAGTGGTTTTCAATTTTCTCAACTGACTGGCTTCTACCCTTGGCAATTCGACAGCTTTTCTATTAGATTCAACCCTGAAGAACTGAAGTGCTAGCTTTACTACATATGGCAATCGCCAAGAATGAAACACCTTCCCCTCTACTTCCCTCCTTTCTCGTGTAAGTCACATTTTCCCCCTCTGAACTTCTTACTGTATCACTTTGTGGACAAGATAAAAAGTGTGCGGCTAACCAAGAGCTAAGAGAACTCAAGAAACTGTTGTAGATCGGGCAACATAGCGTCCCCCAACTACCGAAACACAGGCCCGGACAGTTCTGCGGAGACAGTCAGGGCCCACGGGGGCGGGGGAGGCCCAGGGATGGGGCGAGAAGTCCTTTTGACCTCGGTCGCCTGGGCTGCCCAACGCCCCGACACCCCACCCCCACCCGCGGCCCGGCCGGCGGACAATGGCCCTCGAGCGCAGTAGTGCCGGGCCGGAGGGAGGCGGCCACGGAACTCTGGAGCACGCGGGGCCAAAAAGACCGCTGGAAGGAACGCGGGACGAGTGAGACCACCTCCAATTTGAGCGCAGGCGGGGTGCCGGGCCTCCGCGGGCGCCATCACTGGGAGTGGGGTACGAAGGCAGCCCCGTGGGTACCCAAGGCCGCGAGTACGGCAGCAGCGGCTCCGGGCAGTGCAGGCCGCAGCCTCTCCCCGCAAAGACTCGGACCGCTTACCTTGTGGATTCTCTTCAGAGCCATGGTGGGAGGCGGGTGGCGGCGGCCCCCCGGGATGGGGATGGGGGCGGGGGAGGGACGGGGAAGGGACTAGGGGGCCTGAGACTGCCTCGGCGGTCGCGGACCAGATGGGAAGTTCGAGAGCACGGCTCCGGGGTGACGGGCTGAGGGCCAGGGCCCGCACGGCTTCTGGCCCGCACAGCTTCCAGACTCGCAAGACTTCTGGGCCTGCCGCAGCGTTCACCGCATCACCCGGCGGCGGCCCCTTTATGCGCTACCGCCCCAGCAGCGGCCGTCGCTGCCTCTTCCCCCACGGTCGGCACCGCCTCCTTAGCCACTGCGGATCCCTCCGCCGGGGACCCAGACCCCACACCTCGCTCGGCTGGGCTGGGCAAGCGCCTCTCGGTCGCCCAGTGAAGGAGTCGTCTGCCTCCCAGCCTGCTGCAGGTGGACCAAGGGACGCGCGGGCAGGAGGCGCCGTCGGGGTGGGGCCGCGGGAACACGGGGTGGGCCCAGGCCGAGGAGCAGGTCGGGATGCGCAGGGATTGGCGGGCTAGGAAAGGGAGGGCCGGACCGCGCCGGACGGCGGAAGGATACGGGCCGCCCCTATGGGTATCTTACGCTCGGTCGCTACGGCCGCCGAGGCGATGACGTCACACGACGCTAGGAGGGAATCTCGCGAGAGCTGGAGCGCGGGCGGGTCCTGCGCGGTCTGTCGCTGCGACCCCTGTAGTCCTCTGCCTTTGATGGTCCACGCGCGTCGTCTAGGATTAAAACATTGAGAGACATGTCTTCACAACAGTTGTGAAGTTGACCGTCCAGGTTGCAGTTCCTGGAAGAAGGCGCGTAAACCCACTGCAACGTTTCCGCAGGAGAAAGGGACTTGCCCAAGGTCACACAGCTTTTTAGTGACAACAACTACGACTTTCCAGAAGCCTCAGGTCGTAGCAGATCCGTTTCCGGAAGCTGCCCACTAGCAGCCCTGACACCACCGGAAATGAGGTGCATAAAGTCCCGGGGACAGCGATGATGGCCCTAGCAGGAGACGCTTTGAATATTGTTCTCTCCATTCTCGGCCACTGGCCTTTTACCCTTAAGAAAAGTGTAAATAAGAGCTGTCCATATCTCTGGAAAATTGTTACAAATAAGCATTGTGCTAATTATGGCAGGAAAAACATCCAGTCTGTGTGCTTCAGTAATTAAAACCCTTTGTGAGCTCCAGATCACCATCAGGATTCCCTACTGATAAGCAAACCTGAAATATGCAGTTGTTTCATAGTAGGTGGAGACTGAAAGGTAATTCACTGAACACCTATTATGTGCTGAGTCCTACCCAAGATTAGAATGATGTAAGAGGTAATGTCCACATTCTCTCTCTTACACACACACACACACACACACACACACACACCAAGATTAGAATGATGTAAGAGGTAATGTCCACATTCTCTTACACACACACACACACACCACCTGGTTTCTGTTTTCCTTCTACAACTGGAAAGGACCCTTGCAGATAACTCTTTTTTTGAAGTACCAGGGATTGGACTCAGAACCCTGTGCTTGCCAGGCAAGCGCTTATTCTACTGAGCTACCTCCCCGGCCCACAGATCACTTATTCTAATTCCTGAGTTTAGAAAAGAAAAAACGAGCCCAACTAAGGGGAGGATCTCAGTACGTGAGTATCAAGGCTCATACTACCTCAGCTACCAGTTCAATCCCTGGTTCCACAAAAAATAAAAATACACTGTTGGTGGGGCATGGTGGATTACATCTGTAATCCTAGGGCTCTGGGAGAGTGAGGCAGGAGGGTCAGAAGTTTGAATCAGGCCAAGCATGGTGGTACACATTTGTAATCCCAGCATTTGGGAAGTTTAGGCAGGAGGATTGCTGTAAGTTCAAAACCACTCTGGGCTACAAAGTGAGTTCAAGGCCACCCTGAACTGCATAGTGAGATAGATCCTGTCTCTCTCAAAAAGAAAAAGAAGATTGCACCAGCCTGGTCAGTAGAGTAAGGAAGTATGTAGCTGTGTTTCCTCTTCTGTGTTGGTCTGGACCATATGGGAGTGTCTGTCTCTTCCAAGCTGCAAAGTCACTTTGTCTTCCATCATGTCTCCTTGAGGGCCTGTTCCTGTCTAACTGCCTATAATATTTCTATCTAATTCAGCTGCCTACAACAATACCATGTCATAATACAATTTTAGACTTTCTTTAGAAATAGCTTGGACTGGGCTGGTGAGATAGCTCAGTGGACTAAGTGCCTGCTTAGGCAAACACAGGAACCATGCTGGCCCCACCTCTGGCCTCATCCGAGCCTGTGACCAAGTCCAAGACTGGTGGAAGATTGCTGTGAGTTTTAGCTGCCTAGTAAGACCTTGTACAAAAAAAAAGGGTGAGGAGACTGGGAGATAGCTCAGTAGAGTAAGTGCTTGCCTGTCAAGAACAAGGGCCTGAGTTCAATCCCCAGTTTCACAAAAAAAAAAAAAAAAAAAAAAAACTGACCTGGATTCAAGTGATCCTCAGCCTCCTTAGTAGCTGAGGTTACAAATGCTTCTCTTGAGCCTACTTGGTAATCTACTTTTTTTTTTTCCTATAACCTACTTTAAAATAAGCAATATAAAAATAAATAAATAAAATAAACAATGTGTTGGGCTGGGGAAATGACTCAGTGGAATAAGCACTTCCCTGACAAGCTCAAGGGCCTGAGTTCAATCCCTGGTTCCACCAAAACAATGTGTTGTGACTTTTTCTGTGTCAAACATTTCTAACTTATTTGCATGCCCACATATTCTATCATATAATTGCACCATATGTGGCCTGTATCCCAACTACTGTACTTGGGAGGCTGAGGCAGAAGGATCATGTAAGCCGAGATTCAGGACCAGCCAGAACAACATAGCAAGACCCTGTCTCAAAACAACAACAAAAAACACCATTTTTATTTAACTGGTCACACTTTGGCAAACAGTTCAGTAATTTCCAATTTGATGGTGTGGTGAATATAGTAAAGGTTTTTTTTTTTTAATTTTTATTTTTGGACTTTTTGAGATAAGGTCTTACTACATAGTCCAGGCTGGCAATAAACTTGCTATCTAGCTGAGGCTGGCTTTGAACTGAAGACAATCCTATTGCCTCTGCTCCTAGACTGCTGGGATTGCAGGAGTTCCCACCAAGCCAAGCTCCTTGCTTTATTAGTCATCAGGAAAATGCAAATTAAAACCACAATGAGATGCCATTTAACATTCACTAGAGTGGCTAAAATCAAAATAAAAAACAACAGTGATTACAAGAAGGCACAGTGATTTGAAATCTCTTACATTCAAATCTCTTGGAAGTGTAAAATGTACAACCAGTTTGGAGACCTACTTGATAATTTCTTATTTCAAATGAAACAGTAAGCCAAACATGATGACATACACTTGTAATCTAGCAACTCTGGGAGGCCGAGGCAGCAGGAATGTAAATTTCAAACTTCTCCTGGGTAATTATGAATTCCTGTTTCAAAATAAAAAATAAGAGCCAGAGATGTATCTAGTGTGAAAGCCCTGCCTTCAATCCCTAGTATAACAAACAAATGAATAAACAAACAAACATGTATCTGTGATACGACCCAGCAGTTTTATTCTTAGGTATGCAAGACAAATGAAGTTGGTTGGCCCAATATATATGTAATCATAGTACTCTGGGAGGCTGAGGCAGGAAGGTTGCAAGTTTGAGCCTAGCCTGGGCAATTTAGTGAATTAGTGACAATCTGGCTCAATTTTTTTTTGGGGGGTACCAAGAATTGAACACAAGACTTTATGCTTGCCTGGCAGGCATTTTTGCTACTGAGCTATACATGGCTCAGAATTTTTTAAATGTTAGGGATGTGGCTCAGTGGGAAGGCCCTGGGTTCAATCACTAGTACTAAAAAAATAAAAGGCTTGGAAAAAATATACAAATATATCCTCAAACTAGAAATTGCCCAAATAGGAGAATGGAATAACACATTGTAACAAATTTCATGAAATAGGCTGATAGATAGCTCAGTGATAGGACACTTGCCTAGTATGTGTGAGATCCCAAGCTTGATCCCTAGCACTGAAAAAAAAACTCTTCAGTGGCATGCATAAATCTCAAAATAATTATGTTAAAAGAAGAAAAGACTGGACATGTTGCACATCCCTGTAATCCCAGCATTCTGGGAGGTTGAGGCAGGGATATCACAAATTCAAGACTTTCCTAGGTATTTAGTGGCTTATGAAATCCTCTTTCAAGAAATAAAGGGATGGGGGATATCTCTCAGTACAAAAGCCCTGAAATCAATTCCCAGTGCAGTGAAAACAAAATGAAACAAAGGACAAAAAAGTAAAACAAAAAAAGATATTAGAGTATGGACTTGTGACTTCTTCTACATGAAGCCTCAGACGAAAATTACTATTTTGTATGTTTAAAGTTAGGAAATGGTTGCTATTGTTGGGTAGTTGATTCATCAAGAAAGAAATTGAGGGGCCGGGCGTGGTGGCGCAGACCTGTAATCCCAGCACTCAGGAGGCTGAGGCAGGAGGATTGTTGTGAGTTCAAGACCAGTCTATGCTACAAAGTGAGCTTAAGGCCAGCCTGAACTGCACAGTGAGACCCTGTCTCAAAAAGACAAAAAAAAAAAAAAAAAAAAGAAAGAAAGAAATTGAAGGAATTTTCAGGATAATTTAAATGTTCTATATGTGGTATTGGGTAGAGGTTACAACATGCCTAGACAATTATCAAACCTCATGGAACTGAACTTAAAGGGTATACAGATTTCACAAAAAATAAAAAATAAAAAAATGAAGTATACACGTTTTATTTTGTGCATTATAATACATAAAGAAACAATAATCCTGGATAGGATAGCACATGGCTGTAATCTCAACTCCCTGAAAGGAGTTGAGAGAATCATAAATTCTAGGCCAGCCTGGGCAATTCAACAAAAACCTTTCTTAGAAAATAAAGGCTAGGGGCCAGGGAGATGGCTCAGTGGAATAAGCACTTCCCTGGCGAGTGCAAGGGCCTGAGTTCAGTCCCCCGTTCTGCAAAAAAAAGAAAGGTTATAGTAAGAGAATCACAAATTCTAGGGCAGCCTGGGCAATTTAACAAAAACTTTTCTTAGAAAATAAAAAGGGATGGGATTTTAGCTTTGATAGACTCTGTGGCCTAGCACTGAAGGGAAAAAAAAAAAAAAAAAAAAAAAAAAAAAATATATATATATATATATATATATATATATATATATATATATATATATTTAAAAGCAAGCAACTTCCCGGCATGATAGTGCACATGCCTGTGACTCTAGCTCTCAAGAGGCTGAGGCAGGAGGAGTTCAAAGCCATCTTGGACTACATATTGAGACCCTGTCTCAAATAAACAAAGAAAAGGAACTTTTCAGATCTTACAGACTTCTTATTGAATTTTTTTCCCTCCCGCCAAGCCTATATAGATTATATAGCCTGTGATTTAGCTTCCATCATTCTACTGAAGTTGTGAGCATACTGCATGTTCTTAGAATTTAATCTCTTTCCTTAGTTGTTAACCCAAAATATTGTAGTATTTAAAGATTTGTTTTCCTTGGTGCCAGGGATGTATGTTGTATACCTGTAATCCTAGAACTTGGCAGGCTGTGGCAGGAGTCACTGCAAGTTTGAGGTCAGCCTTGGCCACAGCAAAACTCTGTCTCAAAAAATAAAAATAAGATAAAATAAATACTTCCCCTTGACAAAGGTGTCCCCAGAGCTGACAGCTGTGATACAGTTAGAGATTATTAAATGATAAGGGGGTCCTGTTAATCTTGAATAGGCAGGTGACTTTTGTGAAATGAGTAAAAGGGACAGCCCAAGAATTCTAGGAACTCCTGATTTCTGGATCTCAGCAGGCCTACAGGAGAGGCCATTGTGCTTTGGGGGAGTCTGAGTAAGGAGGGTAGGGGAGCTAAAATTGATTTACTAGCTGCATTAATACGATCCTTTTTGGTGATTTTTTTAAGTTGTAGTTTTAGTTTTCACGTGTAAGAATGTCACAAAACAGACTTCTAAAGTTGATGCTATGGTTAGAGGCTGTCTATTTCAGGTTATCTAATCTATTTCTTGGAAAAGCTGGGCTTTGTAGATTTAAAATAGGTTTTTTGTTTTTTTTTGGGGGGGGGCAGAACCAGGGATTGAACTCAGGCCCTTGCTCTTGCCAGGGAAGTGCTTATTCCACTGAGCCATCTCCCAGGCCCTGAAATAGCTCTTTCTTTTTCATTGTGAGAAAATCAGATCTGTAGTTTATTAAAAGAACTGTACTCAATTTTACACCAGTTATGTAAGCCTTTTTCTCTTGTGGTGAACACATCAGTTTAGGGTGTATTTTGTCTGCCTGAATTGACTGTTGTTAGTCAGGTCCTACTTCATAAGAATTGCTACCTGGCTTTTGAATGCTTTCTTATGTTTGCAGGCAGCTGGTTTTTGCCTAAAATTTACCTTTTCTGGGAAGATTCCCTTGTCATTTACCCTGCAGTGTGTTACGTGCCCTAAGTTAGAGTCCTGCTATCAAGATTGATCACTCTCAATTGTAATTGTTGAACAACTGTTTCATTCAGCAGACTGTCAGTTTTTAAAGGGCAGAGAGGTTGTCTCTATTGTTCCTCTTTAATCCCCAATGCCTGGCCTCTCAGGCACTTATTGAATGAATTCATGAATGACTGTTGGAATAATGAGCCGCACAGGAAGAGCCCCTTTAGACTCAAAGGCTGTTGGGTAAGACAACAGCACAGACTCTCTCCACCCCCAACCCCCGTGTTGTCCAAGACCATATCAAGAACACCTAAGGACTAAACCCAGTGTAGAGGGGTTGGAAATCCAGTAGGAAAGAAAAAGATTGTCCCACTCTCTCTTTGCAGATAACAGTATGCCTCCTGTGAAGTTATCCTAAAGGAGAAGGTGGCTGTGCATGAAGAAAGTGCTCAGGGCTGGGGAGATGGCTCAGTAGAATAAGTGCTTGCCTGGCAAGCACAAGGGCCTGAGTTCAACCACTCCCCTTCTGCGAAAGAAAGAAAGAAGAAAGAAAGAAAGAAAGAAAGAAAGAAAGAAAGAAAGAAAGAAAGAAAGAAAGAAAGAAAGAAAGAAAGAAAGAGAAGGAAGGAAGGAAGGAAGGAAGGAAAGAAAGAAAGAAAGAAAGAAAGAAAGAAAGAAAGAAAGAAAGAAAGAAAGAAAGAAAGAAAGAAAGAAAAGAAGGAAAGTGCTCAACAAACATTACAAATGATGATGTTTTCCTGAGATGCAGAAAGAGTTCTGCAAGCTGGGCTGCTATAAAGCTAGGGACAGAGATCACCAGGAACAGGGGAGTCTCTCCCTTCAGGCCAGGCAATCTGTGGAAGGAAGGCTTTCAGCCCGGGAAACAGCTTCACTATTAGATCTACAGACGTTCCCAACTTTCCTCTGTATCCTAGAAAAGAAGTGAGGAGCCAAGGGTCGCTTCAGTGGGAGGCTGTGCCAATGCAAGGCAGCTACTAAATCTGTTAGCCTTTTTCCCCTCATTGGTGACACTGGGTTGAATTCAGAGGATTTACAGTGAGCTACTTCCTCAGTAGGCATACACACTTTTTTTTTTTTTTTTTTTTTTTTGTCTTTTTGAGACAGGGTCTCACTGTGCAGTTCAGGCTGGCCTTAAACTCACTTTGTAGGTCAGGCTGGTCTCTAACAATCCTCCTGCCTCAGCCTCCCCAAGGGCTGAGATTATAGGCATGTGCCACCACACCCAGCTACACGCTTTTTTTTTTTTAATCCTTGCTTTTTTTTTTTTTCCTCCCCGGAACCAGGGATTGAACTCAGGCCCTTGCACTTGCCAGGAAAGCACTTATTCCATTGAGCCATCTCCCTGGCCCCCACACTTTTTTTTTTCAATTCTGACACAGATTCTGGCTAAATCACTAAATGGCCCACAATGGGCTCAAAGTCTTGATCTTCCTGTGTCAGCCTCCCAGAGTGTTAGGATCACAGAGGTGTGTCACCAGCCCCAGTGTACATTGTATCCTTTTTTATTTGTATGGGAGTAATACAAGGTCGGTTTAAAACAGTCACCATTTCAGAGTTCTTATGTGCTGGAATCTCCCACTCTGGGAGGCTGACACAGGAAGATCAAAAGTTCAAGTTTCACCTAGGCAATTTACATAGATCCTGTCTCAAAATAAGAAATGAAAAAAAGCTGGGGATGTAGTACAGTGTGAAGGGCTTGAATTCAGTTCCCAGTACCAGCCCTTTAAAAAAATACAACTTACAATCTGTTAATATACAATTGTAAAACTGGGATTGTGTAGTAGTTCACACTTACAATCCCAGCTACTCTTGAGGCTGAGACAGCAGAATTTCTTCAGTTCACTGATTGAAGACTGCATCCCCCAGTCCTTCTTTAAAACTTTTGTGATTGTCTTGCTAATGACTAAATTGACCAATCTGACCTTGAACGTGCAATCCTCTTGCCTCAGCCTTAAGAATGTTAGGATTATAGGGTGCCACCATGCTTAATTAATACAAAGTTTTAGCAGCAGTATTTATCCCTATAAAATTGTGTGGGAAAAGGGAAGGAAGGTTCTTTAGCTTTTGCTTTACATTCTCTTACATTATTTACACTTTAGATTATAAGTGTAGTTTGCTTTAAAACAACAACAACAAGACAACAAGCTGTACATGATGGTGTGCACCTGTAATCACAGAATTCTGGCAGGCTGAGGCAGATAAATAGAAAATTCAAGCTCAGCATAAGCAATTCAGCACTTTGGTAAGACCCTATTTGAAAACAAAATATAAAAGTGAAGTGGGCCTGGGGACATAATTCAGTGCAACTCATGGTTTAGTTCCCAAAACCAGAGAAACAAAAAGTCATCTATGGATGTCACCTAAATCACTACACTGACTTGAACCCAAGGGTGTTCCCACTATCTTCTTTCCCTCTCTGCAGGAAAAGAAAAATGAAATGAACACATCCAGGTATTTTGATTGTTGATTTCTCTCTAATTTACTTGAAAGAAACTACCTTTTGGTTGAAGTTGACCTTTTTTTAGAGACAGGGTTTCACTAAGTAGTTCAGGCTGGCCTTGAACTCACCATTTAGCCTAGACTGGTCTCTGACTTATGGTAACCCTCCCACCTCAGCCCCCCTAGTGCTGGGACTATAAGCAGTGTACCTCCACCCTGGCTTATTTTATTTATACTTTGGGTTTCTCATATAAGAGAATATAGATTGATGTATTTCAATTAATGATGTGGTCTCAAGGCGCTGTTTTCCTACACAGTGTTTCTAAGCACTGCTTTGCAAAGGTCCCTGTTCCAGTAGAATTTAGGCAATGGGAAACAGGCAGCTTGAAAGGTGAGATCTGTTTTTGGTAGTTTGTTTGCTTTTTTGTTTTTCAGTGCTGGAGAATCAACCCAGGTCCTCATGTCTGACAAGCACTGTACTTCTTTTTTTTTTTGGCAGAGCTGGGGCTTGAACTCAGGCCCTTGTGCTTGCGGGAAGCACTTATTCCACTGAGCCATTTCCCTGGCCCCGAGCACTGTACTTCTGAGTGACCTGCAGGCCTGAGGTCTGGTTTGTTAAGCCAGGCCAGTGGGCAGGGATGTATCTCAGAAGAACAGTACCTGCTTGGCAAGCTCGAGGCCCTGAGTTGATTCCCACACCAAAAAACAACAAAACAAAAAGCCAGGCTAGTTGGAGAAAGCTACCTTCAGGACCAGCGCCCCTCAAGCACACTCCAACCTGGGCCTAATGTGTCTGGCAAGAGCCCATCTACCTTGCAGGACTGGAGGTCACCAGAACCACACCCTTAATCCAAAGCAGCCCCACAATTTAGGATCTGTCCAGATTTAGGGGCAAAGCTGGGCCCAAGGTAGACAGTGTGGCCACAGGATAACAGTGAGGGAGGTACCCCATGGAGGCAGAGTTCAGGTTACAGCTTTCAAAAGAATGTGACTTACAGAACTCATATTGATTATTAAGACAGGAAGTGACCTCTCACTAGCTTTACCATTTTCTATTTTTACCCTCAAAATGGAAAAAATTAGTTGTATCGGACTTTTTTTGGAACCAGGGATTGAACTCAGGTCCTTGTGCTTGCCAGGCAAGTGCTTATTCTACTGAGCCATCTCCCAGGCCCCCTGTATCTGATTTTTTAAAAACATTGTCTGGCTTGTAGTTGAGACCAGCTCTGCCATTGTCTGTAGAGAGCTGCGAATAGCCACGCCTTAAAGACACAGCCACACCTTAAAGACACAGCCACACCTTAAAGACACAGCCACACCTTAAAGACGGCGCTGGCTTCCGCCTTCCACCCCCACCTGGGGGTGAGTGCTCTCTATAACAAACAACTTCTCATTTGGCTAAGGCTAAGACTAGGGCGTTGCTTCCGTGTACCTGGACCTATCGGCTCTGCCTATGTGTCACTCCAGGATTGGACGCCTTGTGGTATATAGCTTGGGGCGGGCTTTCCTGGGGAAGAGAGAGACTAGAGGAGAGACGAAGCAGCTGCAGGGAGGAGCGGCGGAGGAGCGGAGCAGGCAAACAGAAGATTGTATAGGGGCCCTGAATGAACCGTGGAAAGAAGAGCTGGTTGTCGCGTCTTCCTTGCCGACGAGGTTGCGCGCAACAATTGTCCTGCTTCATTCTCCCACACTTCACGGATTGGGGCACAGGTGCAAAACCCCTTTCTCTAATTTTACTTTCTTAGGAATAAGTAATAAAGTATGTTCAAACTTGTATGAATGTGTGTACATTTATGTGCAATAGGGATTGAGTTCAGGCTCTTCACCTTGAAATACATCCACAGCCTTTTTTTTTTTTTTTTTTTTGGCTGGTTCAGCATGCTCTGGGGCAGGGCTGATGTGACCCGTGGTGCTGAGGATCCAACCATGGTCCCTGAGCTTTTGCCTAAGCAGGTGCTTTAGACCGCTGAGCTATCTTGCCAGCCCCACAGCCTATTTTTAAGTTTTTATCTTGAAACAGGATCTCACTAAATTGTCCAGGCTTTTGATCCTCCTGCATCAGTCTCCAGAATAGCTAGGATTGCAGGGTTCTACCACTACACCCAGATGCCCAAACTATAAATATATTTACTCTGTGAGTTATAGTCATTAAGAATATAGCTGACCCCAGATAATCAACTTTTAACCTAGATGCTTGTTTCCCCAAATGTAAAGTGTAATACTAAATAATAATTGATATTTTCATTTTTTAACATAATGGATTTAGACTACAAGTAAATTTCTACAACTATATTTTTAAAACTTTTTCTGAGGGGGGTAGAAATATTTATAGATTCACAAGAAGAAGCAAAAATAGGATGGAAAGTTCCAGTGTCCCATTCATCTTCTTTCCTCTGGTGATTACACTTATGTAATTATAGGATAATGTCAGAACCAGGAAATTGATGTTTGCCCACCGTGTATATACATCATCTTGTCGTGTGTGCTCACTTCTGTAACCACTGTCATAATCAAGATGGAAAGCGACAGGAGGGCACTGTGGCGCACACCTATAATCCCAGTACTGTGGAAGACCAAAACAGGAGGATCCAAAGTTCAAGCCAGGGCTGGCAAGATAGCTCAGCGGTCTAAAGTGCCTCTCAGGGACCGCGGTTCGATCCCCAGGACCACATGCCATGCCAGCCCCTGCCCCCAGGGCGGGCTGAGCTGACCCCCCCACCCCCGCAAAAAAAGAATCCGTGATGTGTAGCGAGACACTGTAATAAATAAATGAATTAAAAAAAAACAAAGTTCACCTGAGTGATTTAATGACTTAATGAGACCCTGTCTCAAAATAAAATTAAAAATAAAAGAGAAAAGAAGCTCAGTACAAAGACCCTGGGTTCAATCCCAGTACTAAGGAAGGAAAAAAAGAAGGAAGGACAAAAGGAAGGAAAAAAGAAAAAAACACACAGCAGTTCTGTCAATCACCACAGTGACCTACTTCATGTCTTTATAATAACATGCGCACATGCAAGCACATGTCCCAACATTTCTGGGATGGGGCTTTAGCTCAGTGTAGAGTGCTTGCATTATATATCAGAATACATATATTAGAAATTACATCAGAAATAGAAGATACAGTTTGGGAGAAACTAACAGCAATTTCTTGAGCAAATTAATTGCTGTTAAGACCACACCCTACCCCTATGTACATGCACAGAAAAAGCTTAAAAATCAAAGATATTTAAAATTTTTGTAAATCCAATTGTGGTGACACACACCTGTAATCCTAGCACTTGGGAGGCTGAGGCAGGAGGATCCCCATGTGTTTGGCACAGGTGTGGACCAAAGAGTGAGTTTAAGTTCATCCTGAACTACATAGCAAGACCATGATATTGGGAAATGAGAAGATGTTCAAATGAGAAGGGAAATGAGAAAGGAGGAAAGGAAAGAAGGGACAAGAATGAAAAGATTAGAAGGAAAAATTGGAGACAAAGCTTTTTTGTTTTTTTAGTTTATTTGGTACAAGGTCTTGCTGCACAGCTCAGACTTGTAGTGATCGTTCTGTTTTAGCCTCCCCAATGCTGGGATTACAGGTGTGCACCCCCACACCTGGTCTCAGTGGCTGGCTTCGCACACCCAGGAGCAGGGACAGCATGGCGTGTGGTGCCACGGATCGAATTCTGATCCCTGGTTTGCCTAAGCAAGTGCTTCGTCCACTGAGCTATATTGCCAGCCCTAGAAACAAAGCTTTTGTAAACAAAGAGGGGAATATGGGCTGAAGAGAATAGGATAAAAGGAAGGTATATCATAGATAGGTACAAATTCTCTATAATGAATGTTATTTTATTTATTTATTTATTTATTTATTTATTGGCAGAACCCGGGATTGAACTCAGGCCTTTGCACTTGCCAGGGAAGCGCTTCTTCCACTTAAGCCATCTCCCTGGCCCATGAATGTTATTATATATATGTAAAAGGTACCAATAAAACTTAAAAAATACAAATAAGTAAATAAATAAATAAGACTGACAATTTCTCTTCTCTCTCTCTCTCTCTATATATATATACATATATATATGTATATATATGCATTGTCATGACTTTAAGGCCAGCCTAACTACATAATGAGTTCAAGACCAGCCTGAACTGAACTATATATACAGACCCCATCTCCAAAGAAAAGAATTAGTAATAATAATAATGTTCAGGGGGAAAATTCCATCTAAACTGAAGATATGTAAAGATATGGGCTTCTTTCTTTCTTTGGATCTTTTTGAGACAGGGTCTTGCTATGCAGTTCAGATTGGCCTTGAGCTCACTTTGTAGCCCAGGCTGAACTTACGCTCGCAATGATCCTCCTGCCACAGCCTCCCAGTGCTGAAATTACTGGTGTGTGCCACTACACCCGCCCATGGGCTTTTTTCTGGTCTTTATTTCCCCTAAGCAGTATAAACAGTATAGTTTAACAACTACTTATAAATCATTTATTATGTGGTTCTATGAGTAACCCTAGATGACTTAAATATATAGGAGAATATATATAGGCTTTATGTAAATACTGTTTTTTGGTTTTTTTTTTTGAGACAAGGTCTTTTTATGTAACTCAGTTTGGCCGTGAACTCACTGTGTACCCCAGACCAGCCTCAAACTCATGATGATCTTCCTGCCTCAACCTCCTGAATGCTGGATTACAAAGAGATTATAGCCATGAGCTAACACCCAGTTCTATATGCCTTTGTAGAAGGGGTCCAAGAGATTGTTCAGAGTCATAAGCATCTATCTGGCAAGCACAAGGACCCTAGTTCAATCCCTGGCCCCACATGCCCCGTGGCCTTGGCCCCAGATGCGGATACCTACCATGTGGCCTGGGACCAGGCATGGTGGCACATGTCTGTAATCCCAGCACTGGGGAGGTTGAGCCAGGAGAATCTCTGCAAGTTCAACACCAGTGTGGGGGCTACAAAAGTGAGAGCAAGGCCAGCCGGAACTACATAGTGAGACCCTGTCTCAAAAAAAATAAAGCAAAAAAGGGGCATAGACATTTAAATAACTTTTGCACTGAGTGAAAATCAAATATTTTTTGCAGTAATACAAAGGGGCAGTCCATAAAATATGTTAACAGAATTTCCAAATTAGCATTTTAAAAGACAATATTAAGGTCAAGAATTTTATATCTATGTTAGCACCTAGATGGATATTATAAATACGATGTCCATGCCAGGGAAGCTTACAAGTTTGACAACGATCAATAAAAGATTTTAGAATCCCATCCAATAATGTAACATGTAAAAATTACAAGTCTGTGTCCCAGAAGTTCACCTTTAAAACTTTATGTTGCCTTTTTTATTCCTTGTCATTCATTAATGCTAATCCTTTTCTTTTTTTCTGGAACCAGGGATTGAACTCAGGCCCTTGCACTTGCCAGAGAAGCCCTTACTCCACTGAGCCATCTCCCCGGCCCCTTAATGCTAATCCTTAAAAAGAGAAAGAAAAGTGAGAGTACAAGAAAAAATGCAATAAACTATTGATAATGTACAGAAATTATTACTACAATAGTTCACTACAAAGCATATTTATACGATATCATATGACTTGATAATGAAAAATAAAAATAAGCATCATTAGTGACACAGGCTTACAACTAGCATTCACATAGCAGTATTAGATAGTGAAGCACTCAATGCCCATGGTTGACCAACTGTCCCACTGATCAGTATACATTACCTTTCATATAGAGGGAGGAAAAAGAGAAGGTATTAGTTTTCCAAGGCTTGTCAGAAAAGGATTCTTATGTTCTGTGGGTCTAAAAAAACACACAAAAGGGCCAGTGAGATAGCTCAGCAGACTAAGCACATGCTTAGGCAAGCTCAGGAATGGGGGTTCAATTCCCAGCACCACATGCCATGCCCCCCCAATGGGCTGAGCCCACCACCCAGATGAGGTGTAGCCCCAGTGCTGGGGAGGCTGAAAACAGGAGGATCACCAAGAGTCTGAGCTGTATAGTGAGACCCTGTACCAAGTAGAAAATAAATAAATAAATAAATACAAGGAAAGTCCCCCCAAACAAAACTGATGAAGATGAATGTGTTACCAGAAAGTTAAGCATGCCTAAAGTTATTTCATGCAAATTAAAACCCAAGGCAAAGTACTACATAATTACATTAACAACCACTTGGGTAATAAATACTATATGAACATTATCTTCCAGTTAAATGAAATGCCACTGCAAGTAGAACATCAGTAGCTTAAAAATTAGAATGTAAAAATTCAAGTCAGTGGCTATTTCTGTAAAAAAGTAGTATCTTTGATTTTTTTTATGAGCAGAATATGTTTACTGAGGGAAAGAAAGCTCCTGTCCAAAAGAGACAGGAGGGGAGCCTTAGTGGGTGGTCCCCCAAGAGTAATATCATTGTACCAGGAATTGAACTCAAGAACTTTCACTTTCCCAAGTGGGTGCTTGTGCTGCTGAGCTATATCCCCAGCTCCAAAGAATTCACTATAAGCTGTAAAGTTTGCCCAGTTAAACTGGTTAAAATCACTGGGCTGGACTATTTGCACATTTTTTTTAGAACTATCAATCTTGGGAATTCCTTTTTATTATAATGAAACCTAAACTGTCTTAGTAAAATTTAAAAAAATACATAAGTAGATAAGCAAAAAAAAGTAATAGCCGGGCGT
>PVKA01028230.1:0-29624 GCA_004027165.1 Ctenomys sociabilis
AGAGAGAGAGAGAGAGAGAGAGAGAAAACAGGATTAGCAATATTAGTAAAGCACTTGCCTAGCCTATGTGAGGCCCTGGATTTCAATCCCTAATAAGCCAAAACAAGAGAACAGACATACTAGCCACTAGCCATCATGCTAAAATTATTAAAGCATAAGCTAATGTCATAGCATCATGTATACAAACAAAAAAAGCATGAACCATTTCTAGGTCCCACAGTAATAAATTAAGGAACATGGAATGTTTACTGTATCGTTTTATGTAACAAAAGAACTCTAATGTCCAGGTAAACTGATTTTTTTTATGATTTCATAGTTCTTTTTTTGTTTTTTGGTGGAACCAGGGATTGAACTCACGCCAAGCGCTGATCTACTGAGCCAGCTCCCCGGCCCCTATAGCTCTGACTTACACCTTTTGCTTCTGTTATAATTCTCTGTGGACCCCAGCACAATGGCAAACTTCTAGAAAATAAGAAATATTTGCTAATTGACTATTCTTCTAAATTAAAAGAAACATACAATCTAAAATTAATAGACAGGCTAGATGAAGTTATAAAAAATTATCTTATGTAATAAAACAAAATTAATAATTTAAATAAAACCCTGGTTCCTTAGGACCTAAGTATAAGTAATACAAACACAGACATACTCATATATATCTAAAAAAAATTCCCAGCCAGGGAGATGGCTCAATAGAATAAGTGCTTCCCTGGCAAGTGCAAGGGCCGGAGCTCAATCCCCGGTTCTGCCAAAAAAAAAAAGCAACACCTGAAAAAAAAACCCACAACAACAGAGGAAAAAACTGAAAAAAAAAAAAAAAAAAAAAAAAAAAAAAAAAAAAAAAAAAAAAAAAAAAAAAACACCCAGAAAATAACAAAAAAGCCTGGCTACAGGCCATGGCCCACCTGCAGCAAGCATGACGGATGGGTTACAGTTATTGGTGCAGCTGATGACCGCAGCAAGGACCACAGACCCATGAGTCAGCTGATAGTCTTCTCCTTCATAATGGAGGGAGATGGTATCACTTTGTTTTTCAGCTGCAATTTGGAATCCTTTAAATCCAACCTATGAAAATATGCACATAAATATAAGGTAAATATTATGGATTGGTACAGAAAAAGACTAGTAGGAAACACAGTACCTAGCTGATGATGTAACACAGTCCTATTTGTGATACCCAATTCCCTAACACTAAGTGGTTTTGAGCCAGCTGAAGCCTGATGTGAGTAGCCATGGTGGTGTTCAGAAAGCATCTATCCACCCCATGAATCCAGCCTCCCAAATCTAGATCCTATTTAGCTTAGTTCGCTATCCATCCCTGCTCTCAGTGAATTTTAAGAGACAGCAAAGACCATTCTGAAGATTTACTGGAAACTGTCACATATGCATGCCGCAGGATGAGGGCTGACCACCTATAGTCTCTGTGTGGAAGCTGGGTGACAGGTACATGCCAACTCAATGCATAATTTTACTGCTGTAGAAATTTAACATTTCCCAAATTAAGTCAAGACATAATAACAAGGCTCTGACAAGCAAAATACTACTCTCTCAACAGGAAAAGTGACAAGATTTAAGCCACAATTCTAGGACAGAAAATCTGAATCCTTCAAGCCAAAGGAGTCACTTGTTTGGCAGTTTCATTTTACCAGAAGATAAAGCGCACAATTACACAGTTAAGATGGCTTCTCCTGCTCTGGAAGTTGCCGAGTTCAGTACAGCACTCTCGACAACCCTCTTCATGCAGCTGTATATACTTATCTATTACACATAGGCTGTCTGATCCAGGAGCCATAGCTACGGGTAGCTGTTCGGCATTTGAAATGATATGATGGGAACTAAACCTCAATGTTGAACTTTGAAATTTTAATTTAAACAAACACAGACCTCTGACCCTCCCAGTAGAGCTGGGAATCAGCTCAACACATCAGACAGAAGGTCAAGAAGAGCCCACCAGAGTTTGCTACAATATAAAGCACAGCAAAGCTGGGGGCAGTGGCATGTACCTACAGTCCCAGCTATAGTGGCTGTGCCAGGATTTTTGAGTCCAGCCTAAGATTTACAGTGAGGCCCCAGGTAAAAAAGTGGGCCAGTCATAGTAATACATGCCAACATGCTAGCTAGAGCTACATAACTGAGGTTAAGGCCAGTCTAAAGTACACAGCAAGCCCCTGCCTCAAACCAAACCAAACTAAGTCAAACCAAAAGATATAGGTTAGCTGCAGGTCAATCTTGTAAACCTATAGTTCTTTACTTCACAACACAAAGCCAGGTGACACATAACAGTGACAATGAAGCAAGTTACCTTTTCACTTAAGCAAGCCTGGAAGTCACTTTTCATATCTGTCACAGCAACTCTATCCTGGGGTCTCTTGGGACCACTGACAGACGGAACTATTGAACTCAGATTAATCCGGATCACCTAAGACAACAGAAAAAGAAAACAATAGCAACTGAGAACCTCAGTACAGATTCCAACTCGGGAATGGGAATCGCTTTGTGAAGCAGAATGAGTATTTACATTTATTTAAATGCAATTTTTTTTGCAGAACCAGGGGTTGAACTCAGGCCCTTGCGCTTGCCAGGGAAGCGCTTATTCCACTGAGCCATCTCCCTGGCTGCAATTTGTTTTAATAATAGAACCTTCCCCTAGAACTTATTTTTGATTTTAACCCTAAAACTACTTTCAAACAAGCCTATTTAAATTTATGTAACATAAATTTATGTAACATAAAATAAACAATTTACTATAAACAAGACTAACATATCAGTATATAATCAAACTTCCATTACATGAACTGTATAATCGATACAGAACTGTTCCAGGCATACATGGTGACATGTGACTATAATCCTAGCTATTCAGAAGGCTGAGGCAGGTCTGCAAGCGAGGCTAGCTTGGCTAATTCAGCAGATCCTGCTGGTTCCCTAAGGGCTTTTCCCCCATAAACATCAACATCACTGTAACAGATGCCCAGTGACTAACTCTGTGCTTGCTACAGACTTAGTGCTTCTGAGCTTCAGATTAAACTTTCCCTTGCTTTCAGATCATGGAGAAAATGCTTTATGTTTTTCCTCTGTTGCCTTGTAGGACAGGAAGCCTGGTCAGCAGAAGGCGCTGCAGGACACAGCAGAAAAAGGGCTCCTTTTGTGACTAGGTCTCCCAGCAAAGCCACTTCTGCTGACCAGGCATTTATTTGGTCTTTGGTTTAGGCATTATTACTTTGTTAAAAATCTCAATTTATATCTAGTAGTGTTTTCTATGTATTGTTACTATTTCCTTCATCTATTTTATGTGCATATAACCAATTTGAGACTTTTTCTCCCTCCTGGCTTCCATCATTGTGGAATAGCCCTGTTTATCCCAACTGAACCTCTTTCCTCCCATTGTTATTTAATGGACTCAGGTGCTCTATTCTAATCCAAGGGTGGATTAAAGACTTTCCTTGGAAATAAAACACCTGACAGATTTTAGTTTTAAATTCTTTAATATGATCATTTTTGGGGGGCTACTGGAAATTAAACCTCACACTGGCTAAGCAGACATTGTACCACTGAACTAAATCCCTGGTCCAGCCCTAGTATTTTAAATAGGCAAAATTATTTCACCCTGACACTCCAATTTTTCCATTTAATTTTTCTTTTCATCTTTTTTTTTCTGCATTTATAGGGTCTATAGGCTCTCATTACACAGACTGGACTTCTAGTGATGTTCCTGTTTTCAGTATCCCAAGCGCTGGGATTATGGGCATATACCACCATGCCCAGTCTCAATCACCACCTCAGCACATCCTTAGGGGGTGGGGCCAGCACGGCAGGCCAGGGATGGAACCTCTGACCCCTGCATCTGCCTAAGCAGACACTGTAATCCACTGAGCTATCTGGCCAGCTCTTTTTCCATCTTTTTTATCCTCTTTAAATAAAGCACTAGATCCAAAAAGGTCAAAGGGATCAGAAAATGAAAAGGTAAAAAATTTGTCCAAAGTGTCACACAAATATAGGTTACTATACACCCTTCACAGGCCTTCAAGAATATCTACTCAGTGCCAGGAGCTCTTCTTTGATCTTGTATCCCCTTGTATGGATTCAAAACATTTCCTGGAAAAACATTACAGTGGATCTTCATCTATCATATTCACCAGATCAGGAACTGTATGGTTTGTGCCTCTTCCCAAAGTTAAACATCCTGAATAGATTCAGGACTCTGCAGCAGTCATGACAGTGATCTAAAGAGACTCAGGAAGGGCTGGCCAAATAGCTCTGTATATTAAAGCACCTGCATGCAGGCGCATGGGCCAGGGGTTTGATCTCTGGGCCTGCCCTGCCCCAGGGGCCTACTGAGCTGGCAACTGAGACTGGGCATAGTGGAACACGCCTGTAATCCTAAACTCTTGGAAGGCTGTAAATAGGTGGATTACTATGAGTTCGATCTAGTAGTGTGACCCTGAACATCCTGTAGACCCTTCCTTAAAATACAGAAAAATAAAAAAACAAAGACACTCAGGAAAGGCCTTCTAGAACTGCCTCCGAAACTGACAAGACACACCAGGAATGGCAGCACATGCTGTAACAGAAGGCTGAGGCAAGAGGATTGCCATGAGTTCAAGGGCACCCTTGCCTACAATACATACTGCAATAATGCCAGCTTAAACTGCTCAGAGAGACTGTATCAACAACAATAACAATAGAAGTGGCCAAGAATGAGGGACAAAAGCGTTCTAAGCAAGGGAGAATATTTTGAGGGGGATTAATGCTTTTTAAAAATTTAAACACACACCTTATTTTCTAATCCATTTTTTCCTAAGAATTAAGAATCCTAGCCAGGCATGGTGGTGCGCACTTTTAATCCCAGTATTGAAGAGGCTAAGGCACGAGGATTGCCACAAATTTGAAGCCAGCCAGCCTAGTAATACTCAGTCTCAAAAATAACAAATTAAGATTCCTAATGCAGTAGATATTATCAGTATATTTTAGAGATAAGGAAACTGAGACAGAAAGCTAAATAAATTGCCCAGTTTTACAGTTAATAAATCTTAGAACTAGAATTCAAATTCAAGTGGTTAGGTGTTAAGAGTTTATACTTCTAATTCCTACTAGTAGGGCTATTTGCATATACCTGAGAGTATTCAGGTTCTGAAGAATTCTGGTCATTTCGAAACAACTTCACAGCTTTAAGGTATGTTTCCACTAACTTGAGTTTGGCTTTGTCAAAACCTAAAAAAAAAAAGAAACAACAAAATCTAATAAGAAATTCTAAAGTTCTGAGGATAAAGGTGCAAAGTTCTTGTGATGAACAAATACTTACGTATTTACATTTTCTCTCCCTGCGAGAAGCCACATATGAAAAAACTCAGGCTTTCATATACCACAGCTACACACATGGGTGTGCTGACAGCCCCAGCTGTCTCCAGGCAATGGCCAGCATTTACTGCTAGACTTCAGGTTTCCAGGCCCTGCCTTTCAAGCCTTGTGGTGAAGGCCCTAGACATGATGCAAAACTTGCTGTTCCTCTGTGAGTGACTCACTGAAACCATAAGGCAATTCGTGATTCAAGTCTAAGGTACTAGATTTTAGGATAAATTGCTACATGGTGAAATATCACTAATATCCTAACTTACATTAACATTTTTTTTTTGTCTTTTTTGAGACAGAGTCTCATTATGCAGTTCAGGCTGGCCTTAAGCTCACTTTGTAGCTCAGGCTGATCTTGAACTCACAACAATCCTCCTGCCTCAGCCTCCTGAGTGCTGGGATTACAGGCATGCGCCACCACGCCCGGTTTAGATCAACATTTGAATCAAGTTACACCTGAAATCATTTAGCTCATTGCAAAGGCCTTGGGTTCAATCCCATATACCATCAAAAATAGAGAAAAATATCAATACATTCCAGTTTGCAGGTAGTTTGTATTTCGAACAGTTAATGGAAAACCAATCCAGGATCTAGTTAATCAGGCCAGAAAATGATGTGGAACTTGTTATCCTCTGCTGATTTTGGTACATTCTGTGTCTCTTGTTCCTCAAAAGAGCTCTGATTCCCACACTCTTATCTGGCTCCTCCACACCAGCTGTGGAGTGTGCAGTGCTCCAGGCTGACTTCCAGGACAGCGGAGCCTCTGAACCCTGAGCACGAGTGGGGAAGTAAGGCCAGATCAGCCAGTTCTTATAAACCACCACAGGAACAGAGGATAAACTCATTCCTAGGACCTAAGCTGTCACTAAAAGTAAGATTTATGTTTTGAGGCAGAAAGAATTGAAAGTGTTTTCTTGAAAAAAAATCAAGGTTCTTCATTTGGACCCACAAAAGCCCAATAGCTAACTAAAAAAAGCTTGACCTTCATTTTTTATTATCTTAACACTTTAGATATAGGATGATAACCACTCAGGAAAAGTTGGCAAAAAAGGCTGATTAACCCTAAACAGACATAGCCTACCTGGAACTGAGAACTCCAACAGATTTACGGGGACATTCAGCTATACCCTAAAATCTGGGGTTGTCCTGGATTCCAGCAGAGCCTCAGACACAGATGGCCCCCAGGAAGAACTATTTCCTGGGAACTGCACTGCCCTTCAAGAACGTTCTTTAGGAGCTGGGACACCAGGACAGAGATAACATTCAGCAGACCCAGCCCATCTGGTGAGAACCCATGTGACTGCTCTCCATGACTCTGTGAAGAGCCAGTCTGCTCTACCACTTCAGACAGAAGCCTTTACCTATCTTTAAGTTCCCTTGTTAGGGAACTGACCCCATCTGTGTGCCCCTTTATTTTTTCTTTTCTTTTTTAGCAGAACTGGGGACTGAACTCAGGCCCTTGTGCTTGCCAAGCAAGCACTTATTCTACTGAGCCATTTCCCGGGCCCTTACCTTTCAACTAAAGCTTTTTCCTGTAAATTCATACTGCTGCTTCAGTTTCGATTTCCATGATCACTAAAGCAAGGACCCAAGCAAACTAAGTAACAGTATCAATAATTCCTTTATATTATGGTCACTGGATCACAGAGGCCTATGTTTCAAGGACACAAACTTTTATTGATAGTTTGAGAGATACTTTCAAAATGATATCATCTCATTAATATCCAACAACATATATGACATAATTTACTATAAAATACTGCCAGGAACACACATTAGAAATGTAACATGTTTCTTCAGATGATCTTACATCCTCTTACCTGTATGTTCTAAATGTTTTAATGTCACATTGTCAACAGGGAAAAAGCTAAGGATAGCACCATATTCTGGACACATGTTTGCTATTGTAGTTCGATCAACAATAGATAATTGTGAAACTCCACTTCCAAAAAACTCTACAAACTTTCCAGCCACTCCTACTTGCCTGAGGTGCTGTATGATGGGATACACAGAAACACAAAATTAGCAAGGTTAACAATAGCATGGATTTCCTAAAAACCATAAAACCCAACTTCTAACCAATACTAGTAATAGTGAGGGAGCTGAGGACCCTCATGGTCCATGGAAAACAATGTCAGTATTTAACAGGGTAAGAAGGGGCCCAAAGCTCCAAGTGGCTGTTGTTCATGATACTGTCCCTGAGACCAGAGGATCTTCAAATGCCAGCCTGTTTAGCCAGCAGCCCTCTTTCTTAGCAGCACATGAAACAGTGCTTTCAACCACTGATGGTCTCTTGGATTTAATGAAATGCAAACTATTATACTGATGAAAGTATGTAAGTTAAAACTATGTGCTGGCTGTAAAAATCCATCAAATCATAACAAACCCAAATATTTACAGCATAGGTAAATTTCATTATGGCAGGATTTACCATGCTGTTTCACACTTTTTTCTAAAACCATTTTTACATACTGCCCATCAAATAATATGACTATTTCTCTTTTCTGAACTGTGGTCTCAGATGGGCCTGAAAGGAATGCCTAGGATGAGGCCAAGAGTGATCCAACCCTCAACCTGTGAATAATGTTAACTCCTAACATTGTAAAGGTGCACTTAACCCAAACTTGCTTGTACTCTCAATAGGTGTGGAAACTCTAACTTTAAAGACATTAGGATTGCTGAGGATAACAGAAATACAGATTAGACATATTAAGCCAAATGCTGCTTTCATCAAATTATTAAGGTACCACAGTATGTTTTTGGGAAAACAATGTGATTAGTCCTATAAAAAATGATGAATAGATCAGAACCCAAAAAAAGTATTAAAAATGCAAATATACACAATAGGCTAAATGTTTCTAAGAAAAAGCTAAAATATCCAACACACACCTAGTAGTATTGTTAAGGAAAAAAAGAAAAAGTAATGGCCAGAAATGCTATCTTTTTAAAAAAGCAGAATTTTCAGGATGCTTAAGATAAAGAACTGATTTCTCTAAATTCAAAACAGTGTATTCCTTTTCCTTTAGAAATAATGTTGCATTTCTCACTTATTTGATCTTTGGTACCATCCAGTGAATCAATCACTTCCCTAAGAGGCCAAATTATTCTCTAACTAGGGAAAAAGAATCAATACCAACTGCAGAGTGAGGCATTAACATTTTCCTTCTCTTCGGAGTATCCTGAGAACTCCCAGACCAGTAATTTAACCAAGATGCTAAGAAACATTAGCACATTTCTAAAATTATCCCATTTATTTGAGACAAGACTTCATGAACTTAAATCAATCCTCCTGTCTCAGGGTGTAAAGTGCTGACATTACAGCCATGCACCACAACACCCAGCCTTCAGAGTCTGTATTTTGAATTACTTAGTAGAATAATAGTTCTCAAAGGACAAATAACTAATACTAAAGGAGAAGTGAGACATTTGCTAAGATTCAAATAGTGAACAAATATTTACTGAGGCAGTAATATGTAATAGTTAAGAGCACAGGCACATCTTCATTACCTGGGTGAGAAACCCTTTTTATCACTAAATCAGTTAGTCCTCAGTCCCTTTGGAATTAAAGCTCAAGTGTTGCAATTTTCTCAGAAATAACTGAAAGCCAGGGTGTAGTAACGCATACCTATAATCCCAGAATTCTGGGAGGCTAAGGCAGAAGGAGTCTAAGTTTAAGCCCAGCCTAGGCAATGTAGCAAGAACTATCTCAAACTTTTAAAAATGGGAGCTGCTCTTGGATTCAATCTCCAATGTCTCCACATAAATAAAAGAAAAATAAAATTATTAGAATAGCAATTTCACAGGCTTATTATGAATAAATGAGTTAATTTTTTTTCTGTATTTACAAACTAAATGTATTTGCTGTTATTTCTGTCATAGTAACTATGATGTGGCTAATGCTATGAGCCCTAAGGAGGGAGGAATGAATCACAATCTTACTCTACTTATGCAAAAACTGACATTTACTACTAAGCCATTGGTTGACTCCAACGCACCTTTGTGATGCCAAGAACAACATCTATGGACGTAGCAAGAGTGCTGGATGACCCTGTTAATTCACACCCAACAACCTCTGGCAGAGTAAGAGAAACTGGCAGACCCAGCATAACTGCTTCTGTCTCAATGCCTCCAACTCCTAGAAAAAGAACAGAGGTATTAGCAGAGTATAGCCCTGTAATTTTTTTTTTTTTTTTCCCAGGCAGGGTCCCACTATATAGTTCAGATTAGCTTTGAACTTAACTCTGTAGCCCAGACAATCTTACTTCAACCTCTTCGGTGCTGGGACATGTATGCCACATGCCTAGGAGCTATCTTAATCTTAATCTCTTAGTTGTTGTGTGAGCCTGACTTGCTCAGTACCTCACAAGAGTTGCTTTGCTGCTATTTCTGCATTTTAAAGCCAAGCCCATTCAAAATGACTCTACTCACATAGTTGAAAACACTGGTGTTTCTATCTTCATACTACATTTGACATTTAAATACATATTTTTTGTTTGGTTGGTTGTTTTTGAGACAGGATTTCACTATGTAGCCCAGGCTGGCCTTGAACGCACAGCCATCCTCCTGCCTGATTATGCCCAGCTATAATACTTACATTTAATGTGAATATATAAATGTTCAGTGAGTGTGTTAAGCATTGTACTATGCTCAAGACATACATAAGAATTCAACTCAGTCTCTGTCAATTTTAGGAAGCACAGTATAGCTGGGCATAGTGGTATACACCTGTAATCCCAACACTCTAGGAAGCTGAGGAAGAGGACTGCAAATTAGATCCCAGCTCGGGCACATAGCAACACCTTGTCTTGAAATACAAAATACAGAAGGGCTGGGAATGCAGCCTAGTGTAAATGTCCTAGGTTTAATCTCCAGTATGCCACCAAACACACACAAAAGCTCAGCTGAATGAAAATAAACAAACAAACAGGTGGTGTAATCAACTCAGTGAGGGGAGTTAAGGCTTTCAGGAAAGCAGTTACATGAGGGGAGTTAAGGCTTTCAGGAAAGAACCAAGCTACTGTTGAAGTAGGAAGTAAGAGCAGCCATATTTTACTAGGTAACAGGGATATTACCAAAGCTGCAAAGGACAGAACACAGCCCACCCTGAATGTCTGGAAACCTGTCCCATCTCTAGAGTAGGTAGGAGTGAACAGCCAAGGAGGTATCAGGCTAAGGACTGGAATAAAGTGAAGAAATCCAGAAGGAACTGGATTCCTAAGGCAGCCAAGCTGCTGCAGGTCTTTGATAAAAAAGCTAAAGCCTCAGAGAAGTCATCAAGACTGACTTTTTATTCTTTGATAAAGCTCTTAACATAAGCCTTACAGAAAGAAATCCTATCCTTCTGTTACTTACCCCATCCGAGAATTCCTAAACCATTCACCATGGTTATGTGAGAGTCTGTGCCAACCACACTGTCTGGGAAGAGGAGGTCCTTCTCTGTACAGACCACTCGGGACAGATACTCCAAGTTCACCTGATGAGCTGTTCCCGTTCCCGGAGGGACCACAGCCACGTTATTAAAGACTCTTGAACTCCACTATATTTTGTTTAGATTTAAGAAATGTAAGCATCAGTACATTATGACTCTCAATAAATAAAGAAAAATCCACACAGAAACTAAAAAATGTTAACATGGTTAATTCAAAGTTTACATTATATGCTAGAAAACCAATATGCAGATGTAGAACTTGAATATTCATTCTGCAGATTAAAACTAAATTAAGTTAAATAATAATATTCCAACAGTCCAGATAAATGGCAGCATTAGGTGATATTGCAAAGATTCTTAGGGGGAAGGGAGGAGGCTACACACAGGCTCTGTCCAACTCCCTTGAATGAGACCACTGTGTTTATCCTTTCTACATGCTTATTTCCAGTAAGGTTTTGGAACTTGATTGTACTGGAAAAAATAAAAGGGTTCTACTACCATGAAGCCTTAAAAAAAATGTCTAGCAGTGGATAGAGGTATGAACATGTAATCCCAGCTGCTTGGGAGCCTGAGGCAGGAGGACAAATAGGCCAACCCGGTAGTCTGGTAAGCCCTTGCCTCAAAATAAAAAGCACTGGGAATGAAGCTCAGTAGTGGAGTGTTTGCCTAAATTGTGTGAAGTTCTGCATTCAATCCTGGAAGGCTTGGGGGGATACCACCACTAGTCTACATATAAAAATTATACTTATCAATATTTCATAAATATTAGTGCAAAACTTTGCCCAAATTATTTGTACCTTGAAAAACTGAAGCCTCTCTCGATTTCTACCAAATTCCACTTCTTGATTTTTTAACACTGTTTCAGGTCTATAAGAAAAAGAGCTAAGCATTATTACTACAGTATTCTGCATGAATTATAAAAGGATGTCTTGTTTCTTTTCCAGCCTTAACTCTTATGCATCCATACACAGTTAATATAAAGCCTTGGAAAAACATATACTAGCTTTTCCAGAGTTATTTTCTTTGTTCAACAAGTTTTGCTTTATATAACACATTAGACAGCTATAGAAACATTACTTTAACAGGCAGAACAAAGCAATACCCATATCAGTGTCCATACTTAAAATGCATGAGTATGAGACTTAGTTGACATTGTAACAGGAAGGTGATCAGCAGCTTTGCTGGGTTTTTCCACTGCAAGGAAGTGGAATAGGAACTACTCAACAATAAGCACGCTACGTTCTTATCCACTGCTCTGTGCCAGCTGAAGGGAGAGGAGGAAGCTGATTATCACTGTGTGGCAATAATACTATCTGGACATCATTTTATAGGTTAAAAAAGACCCTTAGCCAAAATATTCACTTCATATAAGAGGTTCTATTTTATAACAAATTTACATGGATTATAAATATATTACATAAAGTAGGAGACAGAAATCCACTTTAAACAAGAAATATAGTACCATTTTTATGAAATCTTTTATCAAATGGACATTTTAAAAAACTATTCCAAATTCTTTTGGGGAGGGTTTTTTGAGACATTATTGCTATGTAGCCTAGACTGGCCTCAAACAACCTTGTAGTCAAGGCTGGTCTTGAACTTGCAACAGTCCTGACCTAGCTTCCCCAGCACTAGGATTACAGGTGTGCACCACCATGCCTGGCCTGCTTTAAATTCCTGAAGTGATTTATTTCAACTCCCAGATGATGAGTTGGCACTGATGGGATGTTTATGTAACTTAAATTACAGCTGTCCTCTAGGACCCATGTTTGTCAACTTATTCTTTTTTAAATAAACAGTATTTCAATAATTCATGGCTGAGAGATCATTTGAAGCCACAATAAATCTTAGTGGGATTTTTCTCCAGGCCTCAGGGAACATGGCTTTCCAAAGCCACTCAAATCTTACTGGTCTATAGCACTTATGGCCATAAAGTGCCACACACACATTCATCAGTATAGAGGCTGACTTCCACCTAGATGTCCAAGGCCAAATATTAAGCTCTAAACTGTCCGTCAAATTCTTGTCTGAACCTACCATTAATACTTCACTAATGTAATAAAAGAATATAGTTACTATGTTCACACAATAGGGACTATAATTACTATGTTCACACAATAGGGACTGTAATACTTTATAATTTAGTCAAAATTGAAAAGCATTGTTATATTTTCAGAAGTAAGTCTATCAATAAACAAAACTGAAAAGAAATCAGTGGTTCTGCACTAGTAAATCTTTTCAGGAAATTAATTTCCACGTAAGTGACATCCACCTCAAAAGTCAACGTGAGCGTACAACTAGAGCAAAAAAGGAACAGGAATAGAGTGATGACATAGAAGAGTTATCATTTCATTACAAAAGACTTGACAATTACAGTGAGTCCTTAGAAAATGACATGGGACCACTACAATTTGAGGCTGTGTAAAATACTGGGCCTAAAATGAAACAGAATTTTAAAGATCCAGTTGAGAAACAAATTAATATATTATTTGACATTTGGCATAGGTATCTCTGGATATTTTTCTTAGTTACTCTAAATCTTTAATGTGTTATTTTCTTACAACTGAAGTTGTAATCTTACTAAATAAAAAACAGATTTATAATAATGGGATAAACAATGGAAGCTTTATATAATATAGAAATTCAAGCCACAGAATTCTTATTTTGAAAGATTACTTAGTAGGCAACCTGTATGAATCTTAAGGATAGAATTCTTTTTAAGACATGTTTAGTACTTTCCATGGTACTATGAAGGAAATCATTTTTTTCAAAGTAGTCAAGAGGTTTATACCATGTATGTTAACAATCATAATCTTAACGGAGTATTAAAAAGAGCTCTAAAGGGACAGAAAAGCTAAACACCCAGAATTCACAAAAGAAATATGAATAACTACTAAGCAGCACACATATGGCACAAACTCACTAAAACAGAAAATTCAATTTAAGATAAGATCCTATTTATTACTACAGTACTAGGAACTGAACCCAGGGCCTTACATTGAGGTATACCCTTATCCCTTTTCATTTTTTGAGACAGGATCTCGCAAAGTTGCTCAAGCTGACCTTGAACTCAAAATTGTCCTGTCTTGGCTTCCTGAGTAACCAAGAGCATAGCTGTGTACCACCATGTCTGTCTGAGTCCCTTTTCCTGCCTGCAGTTGTCATAAATATGAAATACAAGGCTAGGGACACAGCTCAGTGGTAGAACACCTGCCCAGAATGTGCAAGGCCCAAGGTTCAATCCCCAACATCAATAAGAATGCAATGAAAGACATATGGGTAAAGGCAACACAAAAGGCAAACATAGGAGAATGAATATGATTTTCTCATTGAGAAGGAACTGGGCTGCAATAGTTGTTTTTTTTTTTTTTTTTTGGCGGTACTGGGGATTTAACTCAGGACCCTGCTCTTGCTAGGCAATTGCTTATTCTACTGAGCTATCTTCCTGGGCCCTGCAATAGATATTAACAGAAACCATTTCATACTCAGGCACTGGTTGCAAATGAAAAGGACACAGGACGGGTGTGTTCTCAATCTGTGCAGCAAATGTTCCTGAGTTGCGGCCTGGCTCAGCAGAATCGCAGGATCCTCGGCAGGCAGCCTGGCCTCTGCAGGGCAGCTTCTTAGGCTGTCCTCTCATAGGAGACAGCTTTCCAGCCTTTGGCAACTCACCACCTCCAGGGTTCGGTGCATTCTGTATCGCACTATTGTACCAAAAGGAAACAAATCAGAGACAGAAACTTAGCTCTTCAAAAAATGCACACTGCAACACTATCCTGAAGCACTATTTAAAAGCTAGTATGAATCAGGTAACTCAGCTCTCAAAAGCAAATTTTAGATGACAAAAAAACAACACACAAAAGAAAAAGACACAAGTAATTTACATTTATGGAATTTATAAAAACATAATTTCAGGTGCCCAAGACAATCATTTTCATAGTGCCAATTTAAGTAATTTTTAGCAAGTACCAATATTAGGTTTTTTCATTTAACAACTTGGCACAAAGCTGATAGTCTTAGTGTAGACTGGAATCTCTCACAGGCTGTACTAAGCTGCAGTACTATTCCACTATCCCAGGGAATGTGAAAGAAGGCAGATGCAACACCACAGAATAGGTATTCTCTGCTCTTCCTTGGTCAAAGGGATCTCATAAAACATAAAGTGAAGAAAAAAGGAGCTGTCTGCAGTGATCTTGGTGTTCCCAACCACCAACTGGAAGACAAAAGTCTTTAGATTCTCCCTGAAAGGTAACTAAAAGAAAAAAAAAAAGGAAATAAAGATATAATTCAGGTATTTAGTTCAAAAGGCAGGTATTAAGCTTATGTATTTCTACCAAAAATGGTAGCAAAAATATGGACACAAACGTGTCTTTAGAGCTGGACTGAGTACATTCATACCCTGCTTAGGCAGAGCTGGACTGAGTACATTCATACCCTGCTTAGCCAGAGTGGCTGGGGTTCAATCCTTGGTGCGCCATGCCAGTCTTGCCCCCAGGGCACTCTCAGTGATTGAACTGGACATGGTGGTGTGGCCCTATAATCCTAGTACTTGGGAGGTTCAAAACAGGAGAATCACTACAAGTCAGATCTATGTAGTGAAACCTTGTACTAAGTTAAAAAAAAGAAACACTTGCACCAGCTATGCCTTTACTGTATTAAGCAACACAGCCTTTTCTGACACCAAGCATCTTGGATGTACTGCTACTACCCTGCCCTTTTGGTTAAACATCTGCATTCATGTACCATCTGCTGAAGTCAATTTGTAGGGAGTGGTCGACAGTGAGGTCTGTTGGACAGGCAGGGTGTACTTTCTCAGGATCACCTCCAAGTGTTTTCACTGCTTCCCTCATAGCAGCAAAGTCCACCATGGCCGGTATTCCACTACAAACAGAACAGTTAAATTACAATTCTGATCACTTTTATAAGTTAATAATTAACACTATGCTAGGGAATCAGCTCAGTGGTAAAGTGCTTGCCTAGCATATTACTTATTCATCACTCATTCTTATTTTTTAAAAGGACCTCTTTTTAGCTTATGTTTTTTCTAATGTCCTCACTATGCAAAGTTGGATGTGAAGTGTTTAATGAGAATGAACATGAAATATTAATACAAGAACTCCAGTGCTTGGGGCAGATGGGCCAGAAGAAAAAAAAGACGTGATGTTTGGCGGCCTAAGCAAATATCAAGGAAACTTTCTGTTTGCACTGTCTCCTTCAACTACTTCCCCCAAGTGCTTCTTTGCCAACTTTTGCCACTACACATTCATTCGTCTATATATCCAGACAACTGTTCAATAAGCATCCACCATTGCCTTCTGTGTGCCAGACATAAATGCTATGAGGTCAATAGGACATAGTTCTGGCTCTCAAGAAACTGGCAGGAGCGGGATGTGGTGGCACAGGCTGGCGATCCTAGCACTCAGGAGGCTAAAGACAGGAAAATCACCTCAAATGTGAGGCTAGCTTGGGCTACTTAGGAGACCCTGTCTCAAAAAGCCAGAAAGAAATTGGTAAAGATAAGTCAGAACATGGTAGGGTATTATAGTGCCAGCATACACAGTGAAGTGGCACCCAGACCCAGTATAGAAGGTGAGGGAAAGGGATCTTCTGACCAACTCCTCAGCTTCTTCCCAAACTCAGCTCAGGGATTCAAGTAAATAATCCTTGGATTCACAGGTCAGGCAAGATTTCTTGGGTTGTAAGAGACTCTGGATTAAGCCACATGGCACAGAGAAGAATGAAGTGACTGGATCAACACTTTGTAATCAAGTCACGCTAGTGTCAGGAGCAGACTGCAGATTCTAAGTGTGGATGTAAAGATACCAGCTGAGAGATAGCTGCAGCATAGTCCAGGTTGACAACATGGTGCCAGAGCCAGGTGACAGTGGTGCAGATGGAAAGAATATGGGACACAAGATGCATTTCAGGACAGCAATCTGTAGACAGACTGGTAATAAACAGAGCGTTAGGGAGATAGAAGAATCGAGGCTAATTCCTAGATTTTGGGCCTAAACAAATAGGACTCCATGGTGATACTTATTTACTACGACAGAGAAAAGTTGGAAAGAAATATATTGTATGTCATGGGCAGAAATCAAGGTTAGGTGAGTAAAATTTTAGAAAACTAGTAGGTGTACAAAGATGACAATCAAAAATAAGGAAAAGCTTTTTTTGAAAATATGACATAAGAAACAAGTTTTTAAAACTTTATGAATTAACCTTCAAATTTAAAAAAGAAAACATCTATCCATTAGCCCAAATTTAAACAAAAGCACCAAAAATTTGTTTATGAAATATAAACCTGTCACTCACGTAAAATCTTGAAGAAGCACGCGGGCAGGGAAAAGGGGCACTTCCACATTGCTCTGTTTGATTTTCCAGTCTAAAATGTTCATAACATCTTCCTTCTTCACGAAGAATCCATCACACTTGCGTACAGCAGCTTCCAGCAGGACCCGTACTGAGTAAGGCAGAACGTCTAGTGGAGAGGAAAGATGATGAAAGAAAGGACAGTACATCCACGCCCTTCAAAAATTCTACTAGCAAAAACCAAAATACACTTTTTTCAATTAAAAAATTTCACTGTAAGTCTAGCAAACTTAGTGTGTGATGCCACTCATGTTAACTTTGACTTTTCTGCCCATATGCCCCAGGGGATAAGAAAACAGAGAATAAAAACTCACACAAGAACTGGTTGGGTTGGAGCTGTGGCAGATAAATACTTCACATAAGAAGACATAGAGAAATTGGAAGGTACAAAATACAGATTAAATACAATAATGAAGTATTCACCTATTATGGCAAAACAAAATTATCTAACAGGTTGTAATAAATTTAAAAGTTCCATCAAAAATTGTTCAGATTTGAACTAGGTGTGGCACATGCCTATAATCGAATCTGCCTCTCCAATGAATGACACTCAGCATTGCTGCATTTTTTATCATGTGAGAACGAGGTCTTGCAGAGCTGCCTCCTAAAGTAACAAAACATTGAGGTAAGTGCTACAAGGGGGAGTTTTTTTTTTTTTTTATGGTACTGGGGATTGAACTTGTTTGGTGTTAGGTATAATAGCATTGTGATTTTTAAAAGTTTCTTTGTATATCGGATATACCCACTGAAGAATATTTACAGATTGTGAAAATGACATAGAACCTGGATGATAAATGCATGGTGGATTACTGTACTAGTCTTGGCTTACATTTTTTAATTAGAAAAATATTTGTTGACTCTTCTAGTACATTCTAGCAGTAGTAGCTCTTGGCAGCTAGAGCCTATGGGAGACTTGTTACAAGGAAGTAAACAAAGTAAACACCTGCAGGACATCACAGGTGCAAAGAGAGATAGGGATAACAAAATACTCAGAGAAAGGTCCCGAGCCCTTTGTCACATAAATAATAAAACTGAGAGGGAGGTGCAAAGTATCCATTCACCCTGGCTCCACATTACCAAGGTTTCCCACACGAAAAGTGTGCTCACTACAAGTGATAAACATGTATGTGTGAGTCACCCATAGTCAAGATGACTCTTCCTGTTGTATCTCTTCTTCCATATTTGACAATTTTCATATACATAAATGAAAGATTAATCAAGATGTTATTAAAGAAGAAAAAGAACTATAAAATTAGAACTATGAATTCAGACCCTGTATTTACTATTTAGGTATGACCCTAAATTGATCCATCTTTTCATTTAAAATGGAAATACTGTCTGCCTTAAGAGAATTAGGTGAAGAATTTTTTTTTTGGAAAAAGAAAATGCATGGGTGGCTGTTACTGGACTAGGCAAAGAATAGAAAAACATGAACTAGGAACCCTAACGAGGGCCTGGGAGTCAGGACTAGCCAGGCCTTCCAGGGGAAGTGTGAGACACTCTAAGACAGCAAGCAGGACCTTCACAGTTTCAAATAAAAATAGCTTCTAGGCTAGAAGCATATCCACAGGCAAAGTATCAAATAATCAGGCAAAATCAGAGAAATCTACTTCCCAAGAACCTTTCTTAGGAACATATCCATCTCCAGGAAGATATGCTTAACAGGACAAGAGTAAAGAAAGGTTGGAAACTATGGAATTATGAAATAACTTCAATGAGAGAGAGAAAAAGACGGACTCCTAAAGACAGCAGCAGTGCACATCATAGTGAACCAGTCTCAAACCAGGTGGAAGGTACATCAAGAAGTGATGCTGCCAGAAAGGGGAAAACACAATTGGCAGATAACCTGACTACACCAGGAGGAGTACAGACTGGAGATGTCATGGGTAAGGATATGAATAAACAAGTAAGACAAAAAAGATAATCATTAATTGCAAGAGAAACGCAAAGTTGTGTAGGGAAGTGAAAACCATCATGTACTACATGGACAGGCAGAATTTTTTGCAGTGCTTAACAGGCACATGTATGTAGAAAAAAAGGTCAAATCTTCACTTACCACAGAAAAAGTTACCAAAGTTTAAAGCTGAAAAAATAGAAATAGTGCTACAAGTGAAACTACTTAACAACAGGGAGGAAATTTCCAGAAACAAGAGCCAACAAGAAGTGAAAATTCTCTGTGGCACAGATACCAAGAGTAAGACAAGGGATATTATGTTATAATCTTGGTAGGGTTTTATTTTTTATAGGACTGGGAATTGAACCCAGGGCCTTCACATTGAGCTGTATTCCTAGCTCTTTTTATTTTGAGACAGGGCTAAGTTGCCCAAATTGGTGCCCAGTAACACCTACACTCTAAAATGGAACATTTAACTCTAGCCAGTCTGGGCAATAGAAGAGCAGAAACCAAGTAGTTTGTGTTGTACTCTGCTTAGAGACAGAGTAAAAAAAGGCATTAGGTTAGTGAGGCCGACATACAGTCTGGACCACACACTACCTATTTTCAACCTTCTCCACTTCCTTTCCTTACTGTAAAAACTGTAAAACCAAAAGCCTTCTGGAAGCTAATAGCCACTGACATTCTGGCCAAAGAAGTGAAAGCTCTTAGGGAGGCTTTCCTTCCTGTTTGGCCCTTAAAGATTTGGAGAACTCACATAAAGTCTGGAGGTACAACAGCTCTTCTGCAACTAAAACAATGACAGTAAAAATGGAAAGAAAAGAAAGGCCTAGATGTCTACTAAGATTAGTGCTATCTCCAGATTTTTTATGTCAGAAAAACAAAACCCTATTTGTTAGGTCACTGCACCCTGTTAGGTGTTTAGTTCTGTGCAGCTGTAGGCATTCCTGACAGCACATAACTCAGCATAGTGGTTGTCTACTACCTAAAAAAGGTAGAACATACTGCCTTCATCAGTTACTCTGAAGCTGTGGTTCTCAGCACAGCTGCCTAGAAGGTAGAGCAAGGATGGAAGACAGTGGTCATGGAGCCAGGTGACTAACAAACCATGTCTCAAAAGCATGCCTGTGAAACCACTCAATTTGGTTCTTCCAAACATTAAGTAGGGATTTTTTGTTCAAATGCTAAAGAAGTACAATACTTTCTACCCAAGATGTTTTCTTTTAAAGCCAATTCTTTAAAATTTTATCCCCTCCAACTTATTGCTCAGAAATTACTTAAGTTGACTATTAACTTCCACAGTAATCATTCTATGAAGAAACCAGGGCATCGATTCCACCAGAAATAAACATCAAATCTGTGAGCTGGCAAGACAGCCAGCAGACTAAGCACCTGCTTTGGCAAGTGCAGAAACCAAGGTTTGATCCCCTGTCCCACATGCTATATCAGCCCTGCCTCTGGGGCATGTGGAGGCCACAACCAAGTCCATGCGAGGCGTGTGCCCATAATCCCAGCGCTGGTGAGCCTGAAAGCAGGAGGATCACTATGAGTCCGAGCTGCACAGTGAGACCCTGTACCAAATACATAAATGAAAAATCAAATCTGTTTCAAAGGCACTTATAAACATTCCATTATTATATTTCTCATTGTTATAAAAATCCTGCTAACTCTGAAATTGTTCTATATCCCATTCAATGTTTGTGTTATTTTTGTTTTTGATGCCGAGGACTGAACCCAGGCCTTTCAGCTTGCTAGATAAGCATTATTCTGCTGGGCTAAATCCCCAGCCCCTAATGTTTGTGTTATTCACCATACCTTGCAATGCATTTTACTGTTTTGATTTTTTGTGTTTGGGAAATGCAGGCATGTTGAAGTGTGTGCATTTCCACAAATTATCCACAAAAATGTTTTGTTCTGCTTTGCTATTTTGAGCCAGGGTTTCACTATGCAGTTCAACATGGCCTTGAACTCACTTTGTAGCTGAGGCTGGCCTGCAACTCACTGCAATCCTCCCATCTGAGCCTCCCAAGTGCTGGAATTATAGGTGGATGCCACCATGCCCAGCTATGCAGAGAAAGTACTGAACTTAATTTAAAAACCATTCTTATGGGCGGGGATGTGTGTAGTTCAGTGGTTAAATGCATGGTTAGCATGCAGGAGGTCCTGAGTTCAATCCTCAGCACCACACAAAAATAAAATAAAAACTATCCACATATATGCTCTTAAAACCATTCTTGTATATCATCAGTTTAGCTTTCGCAAAACTAATGCAAACTCATATCAAGAAGGAATAATGGGCCAGTAAGATAGCTCAGCAGATTAAGCACCTGCTTAGGCAAGCACAGGGACCAGGGTTTTCCAGCACCATATGCCCCACCAGCGCCAGCCCAGTCCCTGGGCATGCTGAGCTGGCCACTGAGAGCAGGTGTGGTGACACACACTTGTAATCCCAGCACTGGGGAGGCTGAAAACAGGAGGATCACTACATGTCTGAGCTGTGTAGTAAGACCCTGTAACAAATAGATTTTAAAAAGGGGGGAGAGGATAAAATGTGAAGACATGAGGTACTAAGAAAACCATGTCTCAACATATCAGTACAAATTACTGCAACTAAATACGTAAAATAAAAGATACTGCTCTCATGTCTGTGACCTGTCTAATTCTGAGACAGGGATCTTCTAAGACATGCCAAAATATCTACAGCACCTCACAATGCACATGCACATCCCAACCCCAAACCAAACCATGCCTGTACTTGGCAGTCTATAGTATGTATTCATTCAGCAAAGTGTACAGAAAAAGCTGGGTGTGGTGGCATATACCTGTAATCTCAGCAATAGGAAGGCTGAGCACTAGGGAGGCTGAGGCAGGAGGATTGTTGTGAGTTCGAGACCAGCCTGAGCTACAAAGTGAGCTTAAGGCCAGCCTGAACTGCACAGTGAGACCCTGTCTCAAAAAAAAAAGCCAAAAAAAAAAAAAAAAAGACCAATAGGAAGGCTGAGGCCAGGAGGATTGCCATAAGTTCAAGGCCAGCCTGGGCTACACAGTGCATTCAAGGCCAGACTGCATGAGGACCTTTCCAAAAACCAAACCAAACCAACGAACAACCCAAAACTCTACAGAAAAATCAAAATCCAAAATTTAAAAATGCAAGGAGAAAACAACTATAACTACAATGAAATACTTGATTAAAAGAAAAGCTGCTGTTATAAAACTGATAGGCTTGGCCCTTATATCTGCATGTAGTGTTCACTTAAGTCTTCGAAAAGAGAAAACAACTGTAACAACAATGAAATACAAGGTTAAAGAAAGTTTCTACCAAAACACTGTGATAGGCCTGGCATTTGTTTGCATGTAGTTTTCACTGAAAAGCTTGCCAAAAACAATCACACTTTCAAAAAGGTATTTTAATTGGCCTGACAGTTATTCAACTGTCAATAAAATCAAGACTTCCATCCAATGCCCTAGAGCAATGAACCCAAAACCCATTAACACAAAGTGTCAACAAAGTGCAATTAAACTGTAATTCTGAGTTTGTAGTTTAGAAAAAAACAATTCATCTATTAACATCTTTTGTCTTCAAAGAAAAACAAATGGTGAGTGCTATAGGTTCTCCATCACTGCCCATAGAGGTTAGCCAAGTTTATTCTTGAAACCACACTGCAAGATTCGACCTGTATTTAGAATGTTCTAATGTCTACAAAAATGCTATGTACAGCCTAGCACCAGAGAACAACTCAAAGCAATGGGCTCTAGTTGAAGATTCCAATTCAAAAGATGGCATAAAGAACTATAGGTACAGTTCACTTGAAATTCAAGTATTATAAAATATCAATAGTCAGGCTTTTATTTTTGAAAAGATGCCATTAGTTTCTTTGGAAAAAATAACAGATTTTCAAATAAGCAATCCAAGTATGGGTTCAATCTTTGAGAAAAAAAAAGTCGAGTTTTCTTTTTTTTTTCTTTTGGTACAGGGTCTCACTATGCAGCCCGCAATCAGTGATTCTCCTGCTTTCTGCCTCCCTAGCACTGGGATTACAGGCACACACCACCATGCCCAGACTCCATCGCCAGCGAGGCATGCAGAAGCAGGGATCGCACCCTGGCCGCTGTGCTTACCTAAGCAAGCGCTTAGTCCGCTGAGCTACACTGCCAGCCCTGGAGTTTTCAAAATGGCAGATTTGTGTAGATATATTTGTTTCAACATAGGCAAAATAAGATTTAAATCTTTTCAGCTCAGCTTGACATATGCAATTACTTATTAAAACTAAGCGAACCTAAGAAAAGATAAAACAACATTACCATACTTGGTGCCTCCAAGTTTAGGTACATTGAAGAACTTCTTATGTGAACTGTCATTTAATGTTTCAATAAGGTACTCAAAGGGATATCCTGAAAAACAAATTATGTTTTCATCAAACACAGCAACAAAGCATCTTATGCAAAGAGAAAATACCCGGAAACCAGCTTTGCCCAGAAGCATCTTCTGCATGAAGGGAATGTTCTATATTGGCATTGCCCAATGAGGTATTTATTATCCTCCTGGTCACTTGAAATGTTGCTACAGGAATTTAGTTTTTAACTTTAAGTCGCATATGTCTTATGTCCACCGTTCTGAACAGTGTTGTACTAAACCATGACTCCTGCCAAGACACTGATCAAGATTATGCATTCCTAAAATGTGTTCAGGAAATACTGGCAGATAATAAATATGATTTTTAAATGATGGATAGGTATCCTTTAGAAAGACATGTCCTGAAAGTTGCATTAAGTACATACAGGACAGTGTGAGAGTACAATTATGTCAGAGGAACTTATTTTAAAAAAATAATTTTTTACAACACATTCAACAACAAAAAAAGAAACTTCTCAAGTAAGAAAGATCTTAACAAGCTTCAAGACAAAACGGAACCGCTTCGCATATCTTCCCTAGGAGACAAGCTCCGGTTTTGCACCCTCATAAGGAAGACAGCGTCAGAGACTTGGGGAATCCTGCTTGCACGTTATCATCCCCCCCCCCCCAAGGTTCTCAGGAAAGGTGTGAGGTAGCCAACTTGAGGTTGAAGAGAACATTCACTGTGGTGATGATGGGGTGAGGGCAGGACCCTTAACACTGTCAGGCTGGCAACTTCAGAATAGCTGCTTTTCCTTTCTGGGAGTGGGGGTGGGGGTGGGGTCAGTGTAGAGGACCGTGAGGAACCAGACAAGCACTATTCAGCCTCTAGCCCCCCACCATTTCGCCTTCAAGAGGGATGGAGAAGCAGGAGCTTGGGGTTGGACGTGGGGTAAACAGAGAGCTGCGGGCGGCTGAGTCAGGCTAGCCTGGCCTCCCTCGTTGCTCTTAAATCAGAAGAGGGTAGGGGAACATCTGGGGCCCCTTCCGGGCCTGTGATCGCCAAACCCAGACCTGGACCGCACCGAGCAGGCCCAAGGCTCGCCCAGCCGTGCCCTGAGACCACCAAGCTGGGCGGCGGCTGGAGCCGAGGAAGGTGCAGGCCCCGCTAGCAGTCGGGTGCACGGCCATACTAGGGTAAGGGGTAAGGGGGGCTGGGCTTTCGCAGGCCCCGGACGTCGGTGACTCCAAGCAGAATGAGGCGCTAGGCCGACAGCGCGCGTGCCCAGAGTCCAGTCACTGACCTGCACCTGGGGCGTCCATCGCCGGAGACCATATTATCCCTGCGGGGAAAGGGCAGCGGGGAGGAGGAGAGGCCGGGCCGGGTTAATAGGGAGGAAGGCAGGAGGAATGGCGAGAAAGGAAGGCAGGAAGCGGTCACGCGCAAACACCGCGAGACCTGCGACGCGGCCCGGGCTTGCGGTCGCGGGATTTGCCGCCGGAGTCCCGCGAGATCTGCAAGCCTGGAGACAAAGAAATGGAAGGGGCGGGGCTAATTAGTAAATGACTTCTCTCGTGACAGCCGCTGTTACCGCGAGAAGCGATGGGGCTCCCGGAGAAGGCATTGTTGGTTTTTGTCGCTTAGGGTCTGCCGGCCTGTTTTGAATGTTTAATGCCGAGGGGAGAGGGGGGGCTCGAAGTCCTGTCCTCTGTGGCTTCATGCGGGGTCCTGGAGAGCAGGGGTCAGAACTGAAATTCCTAGGAAAACAGCTTAAGGAAACTCGCTTCCTCTAGTGCTAAAACCTCATATTATTAGCTTGGATCTTCGGGCATCTGGCCTAGAAGTCGACAGCCCGATACAGAACAGAAGCGCTCGGCTGAGGGTTGGAGGGGTTGGAGTTCCAAGCGTTCTGCAGCTTTAGTCTCTCCTACACTGGAGCCGTTAATCGTGTTCTTGTCCAACCCAGCCTCCAGATTCTGCTTTCCCATCTGCCCCTTCTCCCCTCAGCCACCCTGCCCCTGCCCAAATGCCTTTGATGGGGGTAACTTCATACTTTCATCCTTCGGTTGACCCATTCCCTACTATCTGCTCCTGTAACTCTGTATCCTAAGCCTGCAGGTATCTGTCCTAGTCCTATGGCAAGGTGCGACATCCCACAGGCACCCTAGATACGATGGTTCCCTCAAAACGCCTATTTCTCTGATATTGCATATACCCAACCGCCCAAGCTAGAAAAAGGCACATTTGTTTTCAATCCTTTCCTTTAATCATTTAACCCAATTGGTCTTTCTGGAGATTCCCCTTGCTACCTTGGGGATCTTTACAGTGCATTCAAAAAGATTCTTGGTACAGGGTGGTGGCAGATGCCTGTAGGACTGCAAATTCAAAGCCAGCGTGGGCAATTCAGGACATCCATCCTTCTGCTGCTGCCATTAAACAAGAAAAAAGGCTGGGGATGTACCTCTAATAGAACACCCATGGATTCAATCCCCAGTACAAGGGGCAAGGGCAGGGGTGGCTAGATGAGGGCTCATAGGACATAAGTACTCTTCATAGTATCCATGTTCATGACAAGAAACTAAAGCCCGGCAGGTTTTAAGTGATTTACCCAATTCACTTGCTGAGTAACTGACTCAGATTTGTTTGTTCTTTTGAAACACGGTCTTACTGTGCAGTTCAGGCTGGCCTTGAACTCACTGTAGCCCAAGATGGCCTGGGTCTCATAGCAGTTCTCCTGTCTCAGCCTCTTCACACATGCTAGGCAAGTGCTGTACCACTGAGCTACACCCTACCCCTTTTTATTTTGAGATAGGGTCTTCCTAGTTTGCCTAGGCTGGCTTCAAACTTGCCCTTCTGCTTCAGTCTTCAAAGTAGTCAGGATTAGGAGCATATACTAATGCATTAGGCAGGCATTGATAATTTGAAGGATAGTGGAGATTTTTTGTGCCAGGCACTTTAATTTTGGCCTGCCTGATTGTTCCTTATAATTTAAATTATACATTTTTGTCAGAAACGCTATGTAAGAGATGCATTCTTTTATTGGAATGCACCTGATTTCATATAACTCCTTTTTTGTTAATTAAGTCATCTTTTAGCCTATTGCTAGATCAGGGTTTTTAAATCCGGGTCTATGAGACTCCGTGACCTGTTTTACCCATTCACAACTCTGTGCTTAGACATGGTCTCAGGTATTGTGGGGCGTGAGGCTGGAGCCTCCAATGGCCTTGGAAAATCTTAATCTGACTGAAAGCATAGTAGCTACACCTGGATGGCTTCCATGCTTTAAAATGTGTTTTTGTTGTACACCAAGAAAGCCTGTTTAGCTACTGATGTTTCCAAAACAAAAATGGTACCTGTAAAATTCAAAATTGTTTCACATTCCCCTTCTATGTACCAACTCCCCATGATTAATGCAAACATTCCATACTGCATATGCATACTAATAAAAATAAAAATCATTAAAAATGAGAATGTCTGCTATGCTGTGGTTCACCAAAACTGCTGCTAATCCTGATTATGGGAAAGATAAGAACACCTGGCTGCCAGCCGTTGGCAGATAAAATCAAAGAAAACCTTTGTATATCCTAAACAGGTAACTATCTTTTGTCCACTTAGGTAAGAGAATGAAGGTAAAAGGTCTTTACCAGTATGAGTACACAACATATTAAATGAGTTTAGAGACTGACTGAAATACCTGTGTTGCCAGGGGATGCTCAATAAAGTTGGAGGCCTACAGTACCAAATATTGTCATTGGAGCTGTGTTAACATATAAGTAGAAAAGTCCCTATTCCTCTTTCAAAGGGAAAAGACAGAATTGTGGTCATCAAAATCACTTTGGAACATATATTTCAAATGCATTATTATGGGTTAATTATCCCCCCAAATTCAACTATTGAAGTCCTCACTCTGTGTATATGACCTGATTCAGACTTAAGATGACTTCAGTCCTCAACCAACAACTGATACATTTATAAGAGAAAATGGGCACACAGACAGAAGGTTCCCATATGAACATGGGACTGTGCTCCAGCACCTGGAGCAAAAGTGTTCCAGGGGACAGAGAGGAGGGTTCAGGAAAACACTTGGGGTGATTTGAGAGCCATGCTTCACTTTACTTACAAACTTCCTAGACACTCTTGAGTTGTCAGACCAAGGACTCTGTAGTTCAATGCAATCTTCTGAGCCTGTGCCCTGATGCCCCCAGAGTGAGCTGCCCAGGGGGATGCTGACATAACGAAAGCAGGAACGTGAACACGATCCTGGTCCAGACCCTGGGAGCACAGGCCCTTGCTCTGGTCAGGCCCAAGCTGACCCTCCTGGGTGCCCCCCTGGTTCCTTATGGCCACACTCTGCTGTCCTGCAGGCCCAGGGTGTGGGTACAGAAAATTCCACTCAGGAGCAGGTGTCAGGCACGGGCTGATGTTGGCATGGCGGCCTTTTGGGGGCAACAGTGCCAAGCACTGTCCCTTTGAGAGGACAAGAAAGGACCAGGACAATATCCCACCCCACAACAGCAGGTGATGAATCAGGAATAACAATACATAGCCTCTAATGTGACAATAAAAACAGTATTGGTCATTGTTGTTTTACATTTAAGATAAGTAATTGGCCTTCTCAGAGCAACCATCCCATTGGCTAGGTGGATATTTATTAAAAATGAAACTGTCCCCACTCAAAACATGGCAGTACCTGGGGCTAGAGGTACACCTCTAATCCTGGCACTCCAGGAGGTTGAAGCAAGAGGATCACAAGTCTGATCCCAGATTGGGAAATTTAATAATTTAACAATACTCTGTTTCAAAATAAAACATGAAAAGGAATGGGAACGGAGCTCAGTTGGAGGGCCTAGGGCCAATCCCTAGTATAAAAGAAAAACTAAAAGAGGGCAATATCATGGTGGTGATTCTTCTTTCTCATGCCCTTCCGAGCCAGGTCTGGGCTATGCTTGAGCAGGACCTTCTTCCTCCAGCCCTGGTTTTGGCAGCCACTGAACTAAATTCAAAGATTAAAATCTACCTTTGCAGATACCCTGGGCCCATTTCCTACAAACTTCCGCTCTTTCCCTGATGATATTAATGCAAAAGCCTGGCCAGATGACCCACACCTACAGTTCTAGTACTGTGGAGGCCGATGCTGAAAGATCCTTTTGGGTCCAGTAGTTTGAAACCAGCCAGGGCAACTTAGTAAGATCCCATCTTAAACGAACACCAAAATCATATCATCCCAGTCTCAGCACGGGTGTCTCTGTGCTGGAATTCTGTTGGAATGGAAGGCGGCTGCTGTCATCTCTGCTTATATCTCCAATCTAGGCCAAGTGTAAAGCCACAGTCCCTGTCCTGCACATTCTGCCCCTACCTCTCTGTCCCTGTCCACACCTGCCCTTGCTCTGAAGTTCTTTGATATGTCCAGTACGATCTGTTCTCTGTTCTCCAGAGTGTGTACCTGTGTCCCTCAGCTTGAGCCCCCACCTAGGCTCCTGCATGGCCTTATACCTTTGCCTTGGGTCTCTGTCTGACCTGCCCTGCTGGGTGATGCTTCTCCCTGAACACCTGCTTGTGTGGCATTCCAGCTTCTTCACACTCGTCATTCTGCCTTAGTCTTCTCTGTGGCATCTGTCAGGATCTACACAGAATTCCTTGTTGTCCAGCTTCTACTGGAACCTGGGCTCCATAGGCAAGGACGTAGTTGTTAACTCACCACTATACCCCCAAGGCCCAAGACTGAACCAGGGTGGGTGTTCAGTGAACCTTCGTTGGATAAATGCACAGATCAAACTGTCCACAACAAGTTCCAAGAGAGAGGAGTGCAGGACACCACAGTCAAGGACATTTCTTGATGCCATTGGCCTTGGTGATGCTGGCTCATCGAGCACCTCAATGTTGATAGCAGAAAGACTTCTCTAGGTGAGGATTCCCTGTGCCATGGGAAACATCATGGTAGAAATCGTTCAGACACGGCAAAGACAGAACCCAGGCAGCTGAGAAACCTCAGTTCCTCAGTCGGGAGCCCTGTAGCCCAAGGACGACCTCTCCTCCTGGGCCAGATGTCACGAGGCTTCATGCCTTCTCCCTGCTTTGTGTGTTGCTCAAGTATGGATCTGTGTCTTGCTGGGTGCTGGGGATGGTGGCACTCACCTATAGTCTCAGTGACTCAGGAGGCTGAAGTGGGAGGCTCTTTTGAACCCGAAAGTTTGAGACCAGCCTTGGGCAACATAGAGTGACTTTGTCACAAAAAGAGAACAGAAACAAA
>PVKA01028231.1:0-29528 GCA_004027165.1 Ctenomys sociabilis
TCATATATTTGAATGAGTGAAACATACGTAGGACAATTTTTTTTTTTTTTTTTTTTTTTTAATACTAGGAATTGAACTGAGGGTGAGCTTCCTGGTCAGGTGCTTGTACCACTGAACTACATCCCTGGCTGGGAAATCTGGGAAAGCAACAGAAGAACACATTTGGAGTGAGAGTTCAGCCACCCCACCGCACCAAAGTGCACTGAGTGCTGTGTGTGGCTCGTGGGCTGGTGGCATAAACTTCAAGCACGCTGAGTAGTTTCTTAGCAGTGGGCGCAGCCCCCAGCACAGCAGCTCTGCCTGCCTGGCTTCACTGGGCTCAGAGCTCCCCCTCTGTCTTCCTCGCTCTGAGGGGCAGCAACGCTTCAAACTGTGGAGGATCTGAGTGCAGTCCTAAGATGAGCTGGGGGAGACAGCCTGGGCTCAGCCCCCAAGACCAGGTTCGGTGGGAGTGTGAGCTGTGTGTGTGTGACATCTGACTATCAAATGGGGCAGTGGGGCCAAGGAAGGAGCTGTGGTCAGGTCCTCATCTCCTGTGTGTGAGGCCCTGGGTTCTCTTCTCAGTACCAAAACAGACAGAAGGCTTGGGTGTGGTGGCATTCACCTGTACTCCCAGCACTCAGGAGGCTGACGCAGGAGGATTCCCTTGAATTCAAGCCCAGCCTGGGTTACTGGTGAGACACTGTCTCAAAAAAACACCACCAAGAACAGAACAAAATAGGAGATGGAGGGCCAGATGACTGACCACAGACACTGGTGTTGGGCCTAGGTATTGGGCCTGGGTGTTGTGGTGGCTTTAGACAATGTCTCCACGTGGCAGATGCCCTGACACCCAGGCTCTGCACTGTGTCGCCCAGCTCCTCCTGGAGCCTGGCATGAGCCCCTCACCCATAAGGGCAGCTCCTCCCGGGGAGTGATGTGGGTTGGAGCTGATCCAAAGCCCTCTAGGCCTGTGGAGGGCTCTCCCACCAGAAGTCCTTCCCTATCCCATATTTGAAGACAGCAAGATGCAGATGGTTTCGTCCCGCCTTCCAGCTCACAGAAGTGGCCACTGCATACTCTCTTGCCCTCCTTGGCCACATGGCACAGGGCCTCTGAGGCAGGCAGACTCTGGGTGAGGGGAGATGTCTGGAGGCTGCAGTCATTGTCCTTGACCTCAGGGTGGAGTTGTCTTCGAGGTATATTTATATACATTAACACTGTGATATAACTGATTACACCATTTACTTGGCCTTAGGCTGCTTTCCTAACTTGCACCCCTAAAATCCTTGGAATGTCTTGAGTGTTAAGAATCTTTCCTATGCTTCTGGATAACTTCAGGAGATGGGCTGGCTGCCAGGGTAGCCAACCACGTGATCAGAGGAACTTGCAGGCCTGTTCCTGTGTTAGGCCCCGTATTAGCTGCCGGGGCTGGGGAGGCTGACAGTCTCTGGCTGGCTGTGGGCTGCTGCTTCATGCACCTGTCCCACTGCCCCCAACCTCCCTGTGGCAAGAAGGCTTCATCAAACAGAAAGTCTAAAGCACCCCAAGAGCACGCTTCCTGGAAGTCTCAGAGAAGAGCAGTGCAGAGCCCACCCCTGAGTGACCATCCAGCTGTGCCAGGAGCAGGAGACCCTCAGAGGCCAGGCCTGTCCAGCCTTGGAGGAACCTGAGTAGGGGACAGGGGTACCGGCCCTGGGGAACCCATCGTGGGACCAACTGCTGGCTCTGCCTCCAGCTCAACAAGCCAGCAGCCCCCATACCCACTGATCTTAGTCGCTCTCCATGGTTCTGGGAGGAGAGGTGTTTTGCAGTTCCGCTTCTAGAAATTTCAGTCCTTGAGGGGTCACAGTGTGGTCAAAGGGCCTGGCGGAGGACAGTGGCTCCCAGCATGGGGCACAGGAACTAGTGAGAGAAGGGAGGAGCCAGGTTGAGGGGAGGAGCCTGCTGGCTCTGCTCAACGTGGGTGGCCCTGACCCTGCTTCCAAACATCAAGTCCATTGCACACCAGACTCCCTGGACACCCAGCCCCTCCTCTGATCACAGGATACTCCCAGGCATCCTGAGAAGGACGGGTACCCGTTAATCAGCTCCTGTTGCAGAAGCACCCTCAGATGTCCTGCTGGTACACCCTTGGCTGGGTGGCAGTGGCACCCTCCAGAGAACAGTTCAGGTCGCAGACCTCTCTCTGTCCGTCCCTCTCCTGTCATCTTCCCTCAGCCTCTCAGAAGCCCTCAGCACTCCAGAATTCTGCAAGCTATGTGCGGGCCTGCAAATGGGGGTCAGCCTCTCTGCCAACCCTGCCATTCCAATGCCCTATGCCAGACACCCAGACCACATGGCTGCGGCCAGGGGCCCTGCTGTCCTCACGCCTGTTCACCTCCAATTTTCCTCTCTCTCTCTGTGTCCTGGGAGGCTTTGTCAACCCCCTGAGGCCCACTCACCGGGTCAAAGTGACATGTTGGTCAGCCTGGAACCCGAAGGTGTGGCTGGCATCTGGCTCATGGGCTCTCATGACAGACCAGGAGCTCCCTAGAGCAGGTCCTTGTCCTGGTGGCCCTGTGTCCCACATGATATGGCACCCTTTGTGGGTGCTTAAACACGTCTTTGTAGCCACTTAATAAGCAATAATTATTCTTGACTTTTTGAAACTGTTTCAGAGGAGAGTGCGATAGCCTATGCCTAAAATCCCAGCTGCATGTGCGACTAATATGGGAGGGTCACTTGAGCTCAGGAATTTCATTAGGGGTGTCCTGGGCGATGCAGCTAAACCTGTCTAAACAGAAACCATAAAAGCCCCTTCACATGTGCCTTCTCACTTGGTCTGTCTCAAAAAAGAAGATAGAAGGAAGTCCAAAAATTCTAGTAAGAAAAGCAGTTACCACACTGTCCAGATGAGGCCAGGACAAAAGGGCAATGCTGACACGGAGGTGCAGGCATTTCCTTCCCAGGACTGTGACCCCATGAACATCGTAGCAAGGGGGGACAGGCTGGGTCCCTGGCGGGAACGGGACACAAGGTCATCTCAGATGAGAGCTCAGTGTGGACACGCGGGCTGCTTGAAGCCGAGGTGGGGTGTGTGCAGCTGGGTCAGAACAGTCACGCTGCTGCCGCGTGGTTCTGGAGCATTTCACGCTCCCTGAGTCCCTTTGGGATATGGGAACTGCCGTGCCTGTGAACCTTTTTTTTTTTTAGCTGCTTAGGAACTGCAAAATGCCTTCTGGTCCGTTTTGGACGGTCTGTGTTTCCTCAGGGGCTTTAGCCATGCTAGAAGCTTCCAAAAGCTAAGTTCTCTGGAGTCCTGTGGTGGGAAGGTCTTTACGAGTCTTTTCCATCCTGCAATGGCCAGGTTGCGGTGGCCAGAGGAGCTGTGTGCGTGTTCTGGGTTAGCTGCCAACAACCGGGGCTCAAAGGACTGCACAGCCTGGGTGGCACCAGAGGCCACTATGCTGAGTGGCCACTAACTGAGTGGCAGCTGAGAAATGGTTATAGAAGTGTTACACATTTCTCAGCTGGCAGGGGTGCTACCTGGGATCCCACCCGCGTGTGCCCCAGACCGCTGTGGGCTAGCCTAAGCACCGGTGGTGCTGGCAGCCTGGCCATTGGACAATACAGACATCTCATTAGCCAGAGGAAGTGCTGAGCTCAGGTCAGATCAGAGGATGGAGGCAAGCCTCTTGTCTGGAGGGAACAGAGGAGAATCCTAATGCATGTGCAGGGTGAGTATCAGGGACGGTGTTTTCTGAGATCTGAACCACATGAGAGATCGTGGGGCCAGGTTAGAGCCCCATACAGGGGCAGATGTGGGGACAGAGCATGGATGGGCCCTCTCCTGCCAAGGAGGGCCGGTGCACAGGCAGGCGAGGGCTTCCGTAGCTTGGCCTCAACACGGGTGGAACCTGTTCGTTTGGGCCTGGCAACCAGGAGAAGCACAAGGTCAGGGAAGCAGGCGCATTTGGAAAATTCAAGCTTAGCTAGTCCATGGGGTGTGAAGTTATGGGGGGGCCGTGGGGTACAAGATGGGAAATATAAACTGAGCCTGACTGGGTGGGATGGGCTTGAACTACTGTAGGTGGCAAGGAGACACTGAATATTTTTCCAGTGATATGAAAAGAACTGCATTTTAAGAAGACACTTAGCTACTCCTGGTGGTGTACTTCTATAATGCCAGCACCCTGGGAGACTGAGGCAGGAGGGTTGAAAGTTTGAACACAGCCTGGGCACTTTAACTACTTAGCCAGATCCTGTTTCAAAATTTAAAAAAAGACAGGGCCAGGAGATAGCACAGTAGAATAAGCGCCTGGCAAGTGCAAGGTCCTGAGTTCAGTCCTCAGTACTGAAAAAAAAAAAAGTCGACCAAATAGCTCAGCAGATTAAAGCACCTGGAAGACATGCTGAGAATGGACATGGTGTGCACCTGTAATCCCAGCTCATAGGAAGCTGTAAACAAGGCAGATCACTATGAGTCCGATCTAGCGGTGAAACCCTGAACACTCTTCCCTAAAACACACACACACACACACACACACACACACACACACACACACACACACACAATTAAAAAAAGAGGGGCCAGGGATATAGTTCAGTCAGTTGGGGGCCCTAGGATCTCCAGGGGTGGCCCCCCGGGGTCTGAAGTCCAGTGACAGGAAGAACAGCGGTGGAGCATCCCGAGATAACTGGCAAAAGGGTGAAGCATTCGATGGCAGAGGCGGAGGGGGCTGAGGAAAGACCCTGCAGAGTGACAGGGTGAGGGCAGAATCCCTGCAGCAGAGGCGGCTGCGGCCCCATGGGCTGCAGGCCCTGAGGTGCGGAGACCCTGGCCAGGCGGCCGCACCCTCTCCAGCAGGTCAGGCCTGGGAAAGTGGCTTGCTGTTGACTTCCTGCTGGCGTTCCACTTCTTAAAATAGTCAGGGACTTGTACACAGGCAAGCGTGCGCAGGCACGCACACGCACGCACGTACACGCACACGCACACACGCACGCACGCACGCACGCACGCACGCAGCTGCACTGTTTGTTTCCTCCAGCACCCGCCCTGTCTGTCTGAGAACTCTTGAGGGCTGAAACTTGGCTGCAGCCCAGACCTCATCTGCTGCTCTCCGGTCCCGCGGCGGGGCAGAAGCAGGACAACGACCTCCTGTTCTCAGGCTGTTTGGTTGGGACAATATCCTGGCTATCACAGGGGCTGAAGTCCCCAAGGACAGAGCCAGGGGCAGAGGCGGAGGGCTCAGGGCTCTGCGCAGGAGTGGTTCCCGCCAGCACCAGAGGGGCCTCTTGGGTCCCAGCCGGCTTCTGTCAGCCTCTTCTGTCAGCCTGGTGCTGGGTCATCAGGAGTAGGAAAAAGCGGCCTCCACTGAGGACCCTTTTGAACTCTTCACATCTTAAAAAGTCATTTAAATGTATTTCTTTTGAGAAATACTCTTTTTCTTAAGAGACAGAGGCTTGGGGCCGGGAAGATGGCTCAGTGGAACAAACGCTTCTCTGGCAAGCGCAAGGGTCTGAGTTCAATCTCCAGTTCCACTAAAAAAAAAAAAAAGAGAGAGAGAGAGAGAGAGACAGGCTTGCTATGTTGTTCAAACTAATCTTGAAATCATGAGCTCAAGAGATCTTCCTGACTCGGTCTCTTGAGTTCTGGGATTACAGACAGGCCAGAGCCATGTACCCAGCCAACTCCAGTTTTGCAAGCTGCCTTCCTCATATCCACCACTGAAGGCCAAGCTTCACTACAGCAGGAAGGGGCTGCCTCAGACAGCAAGAGCAGCCAGGCTGTCTGAGCGCTCAGGCACCTGCAGGGAGGGACTGGGGATGTGGAAACAGGACTTTCTGGCTGATTGCTGCTTCCCAAGAGCTAGGAAGGGAGGCTGCACAGGAAGGGGCTGAGTTCCAGAGAGGCCCGAGGCTCAGCTGACTCTTGGCGGAGGAAAGGACATCTGGCCCAGCGTGTGGCCACGGCCTTCAGGCTTTCCTGTGGACATGATGTCCCACTGCCTGATAGCCAGGCCCCGGCCACCTGGTCCACAGATGCGCAGGTCAAGGTCCTCACACTGAACTTCCTCACTGTGCCAGAGATAACTCAGCCATTTTCCTGGTTGACAATGATTAACCTACTGCCTATTTTTCTGGCTAATGACAGGGGTCACTCACTGTGAGGGTGACAGCCCTGGGTTTCTGCTGTCACCTTCTGCTTCTGTCACTCAGTCAAGGAATAAAGCACCTAAATAATGCAAAGAAGAAAAAAAAAAAAAAAAGGATTTCACTATTCAGTTCAGGCTGGACTTAAATTCACAGCAATCCTCCTGCCTCAGCCTCCTCAGTGCTGGGATGACAGGAGTGTGAGCCCCCATGGCTGGCAGAAAAAAAACTTTAAATAGGGCCAGGGATATACATAACTCAATGGCAAAACGCTTGCTTGGTGAGGGCAAGGTCCTGAGTTTTGACTCCCCAAAAAAACTTTAAATAAATTAAACTATGCCTCCTTTTGCCTGATTCCTCTCTGTTTTTAAATCTCAATTTGCTGAGCCCACACTTGTGACATGTGGTGACTGCAGTTCGAGGGGGAGGTGGTGTCCGGGAAGGGCACTACACCTGTGTTCCACTCCTTTTCCAGCAGCCGGAGCTGCAGCCCCTCGGAGGACCTGGCCTGCTGCTCAGAGGAGGCTGGGCCTGAGGCCGGCTCTGGGTTCCTGCTCCCCTGTGAAGACAAGTGCCTCTTTGTGGCCATAACTGAGCAGCCGCACCTGAGCACCTGCTGGGACAGAGGACTCAGGGAGAGCCAGGCTTTCTTTGGGGTAGAAAGTACAAGCTTTGGCTAGGCGTGGTGGTGTACTTCTGTTGCACGCTTGGAGGGCTGAGGCAGGAGGATCACCGCAAGTTCAAGGCCAGCCTGGGTTACATAGCTGGACTTGAAATGAACAAGAAATGCAATCAATGTCTTAGATGCAGATTTTGGATACTAAGAGTGGTACACCACGGCTTCTTGCCCTGCTTGTGTTCTCACTGCAAATAGCAGTAAGCCCTCCAGCCATGGCAGAAGGTGTCAGCCTAGAGCTGGCCTCTGCTGTCCTTATTCATCTCCAGGCCAGACTGTACTTTCTGGCACCTCTGGATTTCTGTTTTTGGAGAAGATGCCTGAGCAGTGCCCTTTGAGTGTCCCATCCCTAAGAAGCCCCCCAATTTCCTGCTGCTCCCTGGGCCTTTCAGGCCTTTCCCTGGGCGCCAGCAGGAAGGAGCTCCGTGATCTCGTACAGCCAAGATTCAGTTCCTCTCGTTCACCTTGCTGTGGAAGCGTCTGGCCTCCCTGCACCCTCGGGTAGCCAGGGTCCCGAGGACAACCAGGAGTTACCCAGCTAAGTTAGAGGCTCCTTTAGAAGAGACGACATGAGGGAGATGTGGGGTCTGCATTGGGGTCTGCAGGGCTCCTCTCTGGAAATGGTTTCTTTTGTTCGGTTTTCTGTTGTGTGTTGGGGCAGAACCCAGGGCTCTGCGCAGGACCAGCAGACAGCAGATGCTTTACTGCAGCATCACGACCCTGCCCTACTGCTCCATAAACAAGGACTTTGTGGCAAAGCAGAATCTCAGGGGGTCACATGCCTCATGTAGAGCTGGACGCCATGGCAGGTGCCTGTCACCCCAGCACTCAGGGGGCTGAGGCAGGAGTGTTGCTGTGAGTTCAAGGCCAGCCTGGGCAACATAGGGAGCCCCGTCTCAAAAAACAAAAAAAACTTCATCTGCATTCACCACCGGTCATCACTGTCTGTGTCCTGAAGCCTTTGAGGTCAGGATTTCTCTTCACAGTCAGCTCTCCGGGGCCTTGGGCCTCCCCTCCTGCTGCACATGATAAAAATCTGCTGCAGGAAGCAAGAAGGGCTGGAGGGTCAGAAGATGGGGCCTGTGCACATGTCACTGAGTAGTCACAGAGGTTCCAAGCAATGGGGTGATGGTGTTACCCACATGGCAGAGAGGTTCCTCCTCTCTGCCTCTAGAACAGATCGTTAGCCCCTGAAGACAACTCACCAGCAAGGGCACCCCACAGTGCTGTCAGGTTTCTTCTGGGCTCCCCACTTCTGCCCGTTACGCTAAGCACAGGATGGCCCTGTCCTGGACAGCAGCCCTGGCTGCAGGTGGCCCACAGGGACCCACAAGGGTGATCTTGGATGCTGTGTGAGTCGCTCCATTTGCCCTGGGCTCACCCTTGACCGCGATAGTTTGGGTTCCGGGCATCACCGCCAGGATTGTTCATTGCTCAATTCTGTCTGGCAGACTCAGCTGGCAGGGGAAGTGGCTGTCTCTTCTGGTGAGGCACTCCACCCCTGTTGGGGCCCCAGGACCACAAGGCGTACAGTGTGTGGGCCCATGTGCCCCCAGCACTGCCCAGAGCCTACCAGTGTCTCAGCCCCACTGGCACTCACCTCACCCCCACCCCACCAGCTGGCATGGCAGGCTGTGGGGCCGGTGGAGATGGCACTGGGGCCAGTTGGGGTCTGCAGGGCTGTGGCAGGGAACCAGGTGGGGACAAGGGTCAAGGTTACAGGTCACTCCGGAGTCATTTCCTATGGGGAGTGATATCTGCCTTTGTGAGCTCCAAATTTCTTTCTTCTGTCCCCACCCACCCATCACCCATCACTGCAGGCCTCCTGAGGCGAGAGTGAAGCCAGATCGTGGAGAATGGTGCATCATCGGGAGGTTGATGCAAACATGTTCAGCGTGATTTACGTAAAATAGCAAAACAGCCACCCACAAAAACCAAGGTGCACCCTCTGGGTCCTCGGGGAGGTGCTGGCCTCGCACGGGCTGTTTCCACAGGTGAACAGAAAAGTGCGCACAGCATGCTGAGCTGCCTGCAAAAGTTGCCCAGGGCTTCCTGCAGTGCTCCCCAGTGTCCCAGCTACCAGTTGGCTGGTGCTCTTTTGATAAAGGGGTACACTGATGTGTATGCGCTGGCGCCCTGACAGCACGCCATTAAATGAGTCAGTCACTGCTCTTAGGAAAGATTCATCACATTCACGCATTCACTACATTCACCCAGTCATTGGTAACCTATGAGACATGGAGCGAACCCTGGGAAGAGGGGTGATCCCTAAACTGGACAGAGATCCCCCCAGCTCCCAGTGAAGTGAGTCCCAGAAAGGGACAGGGTCCAGTACAACCACACTGCACACTCTAAGCTGAGCAAAACCCCCAGGCTGCACCACCCGAGCTTTCCTTTGGCCCTGGGAGCAGCTGCAGACAGAAATGCAGCCAGCCCGGCCTGACCCGGGGTGGAATTTGACTCTGCCCTGTGGCCCTGGCTGCTGCAGAAACCACGAGGGCAGCCCCTTGCCCCCTAAGCAGCGTGCCCAGGTTAATGATTGGCCCTGCCAGGGGCCGATCAGGCTGTTTTTGTGTGTGGCTGTTTTGCTATTTTACGTAAATCACGCTGAACATGTTTGCATCAACCTCCCGATGATGCACCTTTGATCAATAGAATTTAGACAAAAGTGGTTTTTGAGTCCAAAGATCAGGGCTGGGTTGGTCTGCAGATTGGCTGCAGGGCGTATAAAATGGGCAAGGCGCAGGCCCAGAGCAGAGACCTGACTTTGCAGCTGCAGCCCCAGTGTCTCTGGCTTTCTGAGGTTCTGGGCCCAGGATGGAGCTCGGGATGAACGTGCTGCATGACTTTGGGATCCAATCTACTCGCTACCTGCAGGTGAATTACCAGGACTCGCAGGACTGGTTCATCTTGGTGTCCGTGCTCGCCGACCTCAGGAATGCCTTCTACGTCCTCTTCCCCATCTGGTTCCACCTGCAGGAGGCCGTGGGCATCAGGCTGCTCTGGGTGGCCGTGATTGGAGACTGGCTCAACCTCGTCTTCAAGTGGTGAGAGGCCTGCAGCGGATGGGCAGGGAGGGGCTCCCCACTGGGCGACTCTCCCTGAGGGACCACTAGGGAGACAACCCTGTCTGTGCACTGGAGCCCCCAGGTGACCTATTTCCTAGCAGGGGGCCAGGTGACCTCAGTGACAACCTTGCACTATTTCAAGTTTTAATCAAAGAATCACTTGGATGACCCTGAAAGAGAATTGAGGGTTGGGGTGCAGCTTGCCCAGTATGCACAAGGCTCCAGGGTCCATCCCAACACTGCAAATAAAAGAAAGAGTGGGATTTGAGGCCATGGAGCTAGCAGATGTGTGTGTGGCTGGGAGCCCTGTTGCACAGGCAGGGAACAGCACAGAGCCCTGCCTGGCCCCCTTGCACCATGCAGTCCTAGCAGTTGTCTGAGCTCCTGCTTTGTGCTCTGCAAGCCCAACTGTCCTGCAGCACCTGAAGGATCCCTATGACTACAGGTAGGCACGCACCACATGCCGGTCGCGTGCAGCTGTACGGTGTCCAAGGAGCCATCAGGGGCCGAATTAAGTGGGTCTGTGAACACCCCACCCCCAGCATGCGGGCCACACCCTGCTGGATTTCATCAGCCCCAGCCAGAGAGGAGCTGTCATATTAAATGACAGGTTCATTTTTTTCTTACTTATTTATGCTTGCAGGGCTGGAGACAGAACCAAGGGCTGGCACACATGAAGCAAGTGCTCTACCCCTGAGCTTTAGCTCTGCCCTGGGAAACTGTTAGGATCGCTTTCATGACTGGGTGTGGTGACACATGCCCCTAACCTCAGCTTTCATGAGGCTGGGGCAGGAGGATCAAAAGTTCAGGCCAGTCTGGGTAATTCAGGTTTTGTCTCAAACACATAGGCAAAAACTCCCACCTGTAATAGTTTTTTTTGCCATATGCAATAGAAGTCTTTTAGAGTAAGAAAAGAATATTATAGAGCAAAGCATGCTGACAAGATCCCTGAAGGCTCACGAAAGAGCCACGGACTGTTCCGGGTGGGTAGGGGTCAGTTTGGTGGTGTCCCCAGGCTTGGCAAGAGGCATCCTAATGACTTTTGATGCCTGTTTTCACCATGAAAATAACATCTAGTGTTCTTGAGAGGGAAGACGCTGTTCTGAGCTGGTCCTTTTCAAGGCAGAGGGGACAGAAGGCAAGATGCTAGCATGTGTGCAGGGGCTACTTCCGAGGGCAAAGAATCCAGGTATCCCAGGGGCATCCCCTGAGCTGGGCGCACCCTCAGATGTCACAGGAGTCTCACAATTCCCTGAGACTGAGGAAGAGAAGTCTACTGTGAAGCACGTCTGTGCGTCGACTGCTTTTCTTTGTTTTGTTTCTGTTTGTTTATTTGGTGGAACCGGGGATTGAACTCAGGCCCTTGTGCTTGCCAGGGAAGTACTTATTCCACTGAGCCATCTCCCTGGGCCCTCGACTGCTTTTCTTATGCATCTTTCCCAGATGAATTCTTTTTGGGGTTAAAAATAATCACTTAGCTGCCACTGATATGAAATGTTTTATCTTGTGATTGATTGATTGATTGACTGATGGACTTATATTAAGAAATATGGTCTCAAGCCTGGTGTGCTAGTGCACACTCTGCACTTAGGAAGCTGAGGCAAGAAAGACGGATGTGATTTCAAGACCAGCCTGGGCTATAAAGTGAGCTCAAGGCCAGCCTGAATTGAATAATGAGACCCTGTTTCAAAAGACCAAAAAAAAAGGAAAAAAGAGCTGGGTTCTCCAGCTAGGTGTAGTGGCTCATGGCTGTAGTCCCAGGTACTTGGGAGACTGAGAAAGGGGGATCACAGGCTCAAGACAACTTGTGAACACTGTCTCAAAATAAGAAATAAAAATTGGCAGACTAAAGTACCTGCTTAGGCAAGCGCAGGAACCGCGGTTCAATCCCTGGCACCACAAGCCACACCAGCTCCAACCCTGGGCATGCTGAGCCGGTCACAGAGTCTGGGTGTGGTGGTGCATGACTGTAACCCAGTTCTGGGGAGGCTGAAAACAGGGGGATCGCTAGGAGTCCGAGCTGTGCAGTGAGACCCTGTAGCAACCAAATAGATTTAAAAGGAAGGAAGGAAGGAAGGAAGGAAGGAAGGAAGGAAGGAAGGAAGGAAGAAAGGAAGGAAGAAAAAAGAAAAATTGGACTGTGGAGATAATGCAGTTGAAGCACCTGCTGGGTAGGTGTGAGGCCCACACCATGCCAGCCACTGAGACTGGGCATGGTGGCATATGCTTGTAATCCTGGCTCTGAGGAGGCTGAGACAGGAAAATCACTCTGAGTCTGAGCTGCATAGTGAGACCCTGTACCAAATGAATAAATAGATAAAAGATAAAAAGAGAAATAAAAAGAATCAAGTGTGAGGCTCAGAGGTAGAGCACCTGCCCAGCATGTATGAGTCCCTCTGTTCACCCCCAGTAACTACCCCCCCAAAAAAGAAGAAGAGATGAGATTTTGATGTTGCCCAGGCTGACCCTGAACTCCTGAGCTCAAGAGATCCTCTTGCCTCAGCCTGCTGAGGAGCTGGGACTAAGGTACGGGTTGCCAGGCCTGATGCCTGACTTGCTTATGTTTGAATGGATAAAACATTCAAATTTCAAAAGTGATCTGAAGGCTGTATCATGTAAGTCTCTCCAGGCTGTCCTACTGCCTGGTCCCCATGTGGAGGAGACATGGGGTTCTCAGGTGCCATTCTCCGCTTAAATGAGGGTTCCTGCAGTGCATCCCAGGGGTGGCTCCAGACCAATTCCTCTGCTTCTCCCAGGATTCTCTTTGGACACCGCCCGTACTGGTGGGTCCGGGACACGGACTACTACAGCAACACCTCGGCACCATTGATTAAGCAGTTCCCGGTCACCTGTGAGACAGGACCAGGTGAGACCCAGCCCTGTGAAGACAGCAGCCTGGGGCCCTGGGTGTGGAGCCTGAAGGGGCAAGAGAGAGGCAGAAAGGGTAAAGGGCAGGGGAGGTACAAAGGCGCTGAGGTCGTGATGTTTCCACTAAACGAAGCTAGGGAAGCGAGGAGGAGAAGATGTAGGTGGGCTTGGCCTTCCCTGACCCGGAGAAGAGCTCAGAGACCAGGGAAGCTCTTGTCCTTCCTCTGCAACCCCTGGCCTTTATGTCCCAGTACAGACCAGTTACCGGGTGCAGGCCACCCAGAAAAAGAGGTGACCTTGGTCTGGGTGGCTGTCAGCCCTGGAAATGCCCAGAGAAGCCTGGAGCTGAGGCCATTGGTACCCAGAGCCTCACCCAGGGCGATCTGGGGAACCACGGGGTCCTGCATCACTCTGGCAGAAGAACTGGCCGGGGAAATGACTGCAGTGTTAAACAGGGTGGCCTGAGGGCACCCACTGACCAGGAGAGATCTGAGCCAGATGGAGGAGCCAGGGATGTGGCTGGGGAACTCTGGAAAGAGCTGTCTGGCCAGAGAGCACAGCCATGCTAAGGCCTGGAGTCAGGGGCACCAGGCAGGCTTAAAAGATAGCAGGCAGCGGTGTGGCCAGAACAGCGAGCAAACAGCAGGAGGAATGAGAAAGTCGGTGGCAAGCGGAGTAGTGTGAGTGTCACATTCATTGTGCGGGTGTTCTGTGCTGTCTAGATGGGGTGTGGTCACAGCACCAAGGGTCCTCCCAGGCGCTGCTCCCCACTTTGCTCTCAGCGGCTTGCACAGTGCTTGACCCATAGTAGGAGCTCAATAGTTGTTAACTAAATAAGTCAAGTTTAAATGGATGGAAGGTAGGGCAGGTGAATGGATGGGTAAATGGATGGATGGATGGGTGGGTGGGTGGATGGATGAATGGATGGGTGGGTAGGAGCATGGTGAGTGGGGGAAGGATGGATAGGAGAATGGATGGAGGATGGATGGATGGATGGATGGAGGGTGGATGGATGGATGAGTGGGTGGGTAGGAGGATGGTGAGTGGAGAAAGGATAGATAGGAGAATAGATGGAAGATGGATGGATGGATGGATGGATGGATGGATGGGTGGGTAGGAGGATGGTGAGTGGAGAAAGGATAGATAGGAGAATGGATGGAAGATGGATGGATGGATGGATGGATGGATGGATGGATGGAGGATGGATGGGTGGGTGGGTAGGAGGATGGTGAGTAGAGGAAGGATGGATAGGAGAATTGATGGAGGATGAATGAATGGATGGATGGATAGATGGATGGATGGATGGATGGTTGGGAAGATGGATGGGAGGATGGTGGATGGTGGATTGGTGGGTGGGAGGATGGATGGATGGATGGGAGGATGGATGGACGGATGGAGGGTAAATGAGAGGATGGCAGATGGAGGATGGATAGATGGGTGGGAGTATGGATGGATGGGAGGATGATGGATGGAAGATTGGTGGGTGGGAGAATGAATGGAAGATGGATGGATAGATGGATGGATGGATGGATGGATAGTAGATGGGAGGATGGTGGATGAAGGATGGATGGATAGATGGATGGATGGATGGATGGATGGAGGATGGCTATATGAGAGGATGGATGATGGATGGGAGGATGGATGGGTGGGTGGGTAAATGGTGGATGGAGGATGGATGGGAGGATGGATGGGAGGATGATGGAGGATTGGTGGGTGGGCGGATGAATGGAAGATGGATGGATGGATGGATGGACAGTAGATGGGAGGATGGTGGATGAAGGATGGATGGATGGATGGAGGATGGATGAGTGGGAGGATGGATAAAGAATGGATATATAAGAATGGATGATAAGCCGGGCGTGGTGGCGCAGGCCTGTAATCCCAGCACTTGGGAGGCTGAGGCAGGAGGATTGTTGTGAGTTCGAGACCAGTCTGAGCGACAAAGTGAGCTTAAGGCCAGCTTGAGCTGCATAGTGAGACCCTGTCTCAAAAAGACAAAAAAAAAAAAAAAAAAAAAAAAAGAATGGATGATGGGTGGGAGGATGGTGGATGGAGGAAGGATGGATGAATGGGAGGGTGGATTGGAGAATAAATGGAAGGGTGGGGAGGAAGATGGCTGGGCAGTTCAGTGAACAAAGCCTGCGGCAGCCTCTCCAGTGTGACCTTCTCACATTCTTCTGTTCATCTCTTTCCTGCCCTCAGGGAGTCCCTCTGGCCATGCTATGGGCACGGCAGGTGTATACTACGTGATGGTCACATCGCTCCTCGCTAGCTTCCAGGGAAAGAGAAAGCCAACATGTAGATCTCGGTAAGAACTCCGCTGGGGCGGGGTGGCGGCAGGAGGTGGCCCACGCTGCTGTGTCTGCGGCCCCCTGCTCTTCTCCACCTTCCTAGCCCATTCCTGTACCTGGGAAGCAGGGACACTTCTGTGGAGCATAGACATTAAAGCCACAGAATGTTATGGCTGGAAGGGACCTACTCATGTGACCTCTGTCATTAAGACAAGAAGGTGAGGCCTGGCAGTAAGGGAGCTTCCAGGGCGCAGGTGCTGGGCTCTGGCTACCGTGGCCTCTTCCTCTGCAGGTGCCTGAACGTCGTTCTGTGGCTGGTGTTCTGGGCTGTGCAGCTGAACGTGTGTCTGTCTCGGATCTACCTCGCTGCTCACTTCCCGCACCAGGTTGTTGCAGGAGTCTTGTCAGGTGCCTGACCCCCTCCTCACCCCTAACAGAATGAAAGCCCCACCTTCCAGCCATCTTCCACACTATTAGTGTCTCAGGAGTTTGAAAATCAAGGGTGGAAAGGCTGAGGCAGGAGAATGGCAAGTTGAAGCCTAGCCTGGGTGACTCAGGGACTTAGGGAGACCCTGTTTCAAAATAAAACATTTAAAAGGGACTGAAGGGTCAGCCCCCAGTACATGGCAGGAGGGAGAGAGGAGAGAGACAGAGACAGAGACAGAGAGACAGAGACAAAGAGGGAGAGAGAAGTTCCAATTAGTCTCTATGACCCTATCCAATTAAATGTGTTTCACAAAAGCTGCTGTGCATCACAACAACTTACCCAATCAAATTAGCTTGAATGCTTCAAAAGCTTTTTAGATTCCTTATCTCTTATTGATCTTCCATTGGAAGTGGGCCCTAACTTCTCTCTCAGAGAGCTAACAAATTCCACACATTCACACCTTGTCTTCTGCAGACCTAGGGACTTAGTGCGTATGTGCAGCTGCTTCGTTGGAGGTTCAAAGTTCTGCATATCCACATTCCCTTAGATCTAATTAATAAGGGGGCCCAAAGATTTTGAACTGGGCATAGGGAAAAATATCCGGGCTTTGTGGATGGCTCTTAGATTTTAGGGAATTTTCTCCCTGGAATTCTAAGAGCAGAGCATAGCAGCCACCAGGGAAGAGCACGCCCGACAAGGCAGAAAGCGGTTTTCTGGCAACCACAGAAGAGGCATGCGGGTCCTGGGGCTGTGTAGGTTAGGAGGACAGCCGTCTGCCAGGGTGGGCAGCAGAGCCAGGCCGGCAGGGAGCAGCACTGTCGTCGGGGCCGCGCAGCACCGGGCAGGACCGGGGCTCCCCGGCCCAAGGGCGTCCAGGCAGCGACGGGAGGGCAGCAGGAAGCGGGGCGCGGCGGGGGTCCCCCTCCCTCACCGCTGCCCTCCGCGTGCCAGGCATTGCGGTCGCGGAAACTTTCCTCCGCGTGCGGGGCATCCACGACGCCAGTCTCGGGCAGTACGTGCTGGTCACCGGCTTCCTGTTCGCCTTCGCCGTGGGCTTCTACCTGCTGCTCGGGGCGCTGGGCGTGGACCTCCTGTGGACGCTGGAGAAGGCCAGGCGCTGGTGCGAGCGGCCCGAGTGGGTGCACATCGACACCACGCCCTTCGCCAGCCTCCTCCGGAACCTGGGGACGCTGCTGGGCCTGGGGCTGGCCCTGCGCTGGCGCGGGCACCGCCAGGCGCGGCTCGTGTTCCGCCTGGGCTGCATCGGGGCCTCGCTCGTGCTTCTGCACCTCTTCGACAGCCTGAAGCCACCGGCGCAGGTCGAGCTGGTCTTCTACGTCCTGTCCTTCTGCAAGAGCGCTGCCGTGCCCTTGGCGTCCGTCAGCGTCATCCCCTACTGCCTGGCCCGGCTGTTGGGCGAGACGCACGGGAAGGCGCTGTGAGCCCAGCCGGACTCGGGCCTCGAGGGCCGGGACAAGGCGCGAATCAGCTGGGGCCGCCTCTCCCAGCTGTGCGATTCCCATCCTGCTGGCTGATGGTTTGGAGAAGATGACAAGGCTGGCCTCGGAAACCTGGACCGTCCAAAGTTGCGGCCTTCCCGATGTCCCCTGAGAATTTTTCCTGTTCTCCTGTCCGGTGGGCACAGCAAGGCCTCCAAGTTGGGGAGCTCACGAGCCCAGGACAGAGACCACAATTCTCCAGCTGTGCCGACCTTACCCCCGAAAGGAGAACAGCACTCTGGATTTGGTAGGCAAGGGAGGCTGAGCCCAGGAGGATCTGCAGTACCTTGCTCGTAACTGCTGGACGCCAGGCGGTATCTAAAGGCATCGGTGATAATCCAGTCCTTAGAGTGGTGCTCTCAATAATGTAGACCCCCCAGGAGTGGTGGTGGTGGCCTGCAATCCCAGCACTTGGGAGCTGAAGCAGGAGGATCGCGAGTTTGAATCAAACCTGTGCAGCTTAGCAACTGAGAGAGAACTTGTCTCAAAATAAAAAGCTCCGTGAGAAGGGGCCTGGATTCAATCCTAGTGCCACACACAAAAACACCTTCTCCTTCTGGCACTTCTCCCATGTTGGCCATGGTGTCAACTCTGAGTTGCTGCAGTGACTCAGGTACCAGACCAGGTTGGAATGTTCTAGCATCACTGTCTTTTCTTCTGTCACCTGACATCTTTGTCCCAATCAGTCCAGCCCTGCTGTCCCCAGAACTCCCCCCTGGCTCCACATCTGCTCCCAGGAGACTCAGACACCCAGAGGGCAATTCTGGGTGATTTCTTGGCTTTGGTCAGGCCGTAAAACCTCAGCAAAATGGCCAGGAGAGGGCCGGACTCCTCTCTGTGGAAGGTCACTCCAGTGTTACTCAACTCCTGCAGGGTACACACCACTCTTTTCTTTACCCCAAGACAACCCAGATGCATCCTCTGTGCCAGTTCTCAGGATTCCACCTCAGAACCAAATATGCTGTCACCTATTTATTTGAGACTCCTTGTTTTTGCTACTGGTGATGTACAGTATCGTATATTGCCGTGTATGCCAACCAGCCTGCTCTTAACATCCTTGAAAAGAAAAACATACATGTGCTGCCTTTTATTAAAACATTTTATTTAAGAAAGAAGTCTTATTGATTACTATATTTTAGTGGAAACATGATTGGAAGGTCCAATCTCTGACCCAGCTAAATTTCTACGTCTTGCCTGTTTCCTTAAACAAATAACTTGGCTCCTTGGTGCCTGTCTTTTCCCTTTAGAGAGTGGGGGGCTCTGCCCTGATTACCCAGGGTTTCTGCAGGGGTGGGGAGACTTGTGAATGCTGGGCATATTGGCAGGGGACAGTAAAGGCACAGAGCTGGTGCCACTTGCAGGCCAATCTGCTTGCTGCCCTGTGGGAGGCAGTTCAGGAGGACAGGGTGGTGGCAGAGAATGAACAGCTGTGATTGGTCAGCTGGTCAGAGGTAGCATCCGGGGTCCCTTCCGGGAGGCTGACTGGGGCAGATCACCTAGCTGTGGGGTGCTGTTCTTTTCTGGGACAGGGTCTTCCTGTGCAGTTCAGGCAGGCCTTGCACTCACTATGCAGTCCAAAATGGCCTTGAACTCGCAGTGATTCTCCTGCCTCGGCTTCCCAAGTGCTGGGATGACAGATGCGTGCCATCACACCTGACTACTCATGACTGCAAATACTGCAAATCTCAAGAGCCTCACGTCCCCTTCTTGTTGCCGATTAGTTGCCACTTGTTCCTGGGCATCAAGCAGTGGGTGGCCTGGAGGGGAGCTGTGCATGGCCCAGCAGATCACCACAGTCCCAGCGATGAGAAGAACCACGCCCTGATGGGTGGTTCTGATGCCGGCTGTAGACGGCAGGGCCAGGGGTCGAACCTAAGGCAGGGAGGTGGCCCAGTGGCTGGATCTCCGTGCTCCCTTTGGAGGCAGGAGGCAGCAGTGCGAGCTAAGACTGGACCAGGCAGAATGGGTGATCCTAGACCAGATTCCAACCTTCAGACCCCTGTCTGCTTGGGAGTGGCTGTGGAATCCAGACGAAGCCTGGTGAAGGGCCAATGACTGCTGTCAGAAGCCAGCCTGGGCTGGGGATGTGGCTCAGGGGCTCAGTGGCACAGCATCTGCATGGCAAGTAGAAGGTCCTAAGTTCAATTCCCAGTCAAAAAAAAGAAGAAGCAGCCAGCCTGAGCTCTGTGGTGGGACCTTGTCTCAGAAAACCAAAAAACCAGCCAAACCAACAGTTCAACCAGTTTCCTGGTCCACAAAACAATGTCCTTGTCCCATGATACACAATTTAGGTTAGTAGTGTTCTAATAGTACTTACATAGCAGAATTGAGTCTCTCTCTCTCTTTTTTAGTTTTTTTTATTATTATTTTTATTGAAGAACAAATAGCAATGAGGCAGTCTTAAGACAAATTAACAGGACAGCTTTGATAAACCAATACATTGCAAAATGTTTTCGTAAGCTGGGCATGGTGGCGCATGCCTGTAATCCCAGCACTTGGGAGGCTGAGGCAGGAGGATTGTTGTGAGTTCGAGACCAGTCTGAGCCACAAAGTGAGCTTACGGCCAGCCTGAACTGCATAGTGAGACCGTGTTTCAAAAAGACAAAAAAATATGTTTTTGTAATGTTTTGGTGTTGTACAAGGTGCATACATGATAGTATACTTACAGACATTATTATAGCAGATGTCTTTAACCAGTGAATGAAGAGAGTATAGCTGTATACTTATCTTATTTTTTATAGCTGAATTATTGAATCACAGATTCAATAATTAATACTTTCTACCTTGTTATCTCCCTAGTGTTTGTCCATAGTACTAGAAGCCAACATAATATCTTGTCCAACCACTATTAGTGCAAATCTTGCTTCTCATAGAATTATGCAGAAGCACAGCATATTTACCCTAATTGTACTGTTCATACACACACATTATGATTCTTCCTTTGTATACCCCCCCCCTTTTTTTCTTGGTCTGGACCTGTCAAAGATGAGCACTCCATTGTCATTAAACCAATTTAGGTGTCTGAACTGGGCAACACAATGCAACACAGTCCAGCATTCCACAATAATAGTGAGTTATCTGAAGAAGTTGTTGACTAGAGCCATTTATAGCTCAACTTATTATTATGGCCCCACGTTATGCCCCTCATTTTTATACTTTTCTGCTGGATGGTTTCTCTCTCTCTCTCTCTCTCTCTCTCTCTCTCTCTCTCTCTCTCACACACACACACACACACACACACACACACACACAATCCAATTATGTTACTGCACCAGGGGATGCAAAAAATTAAAACAGGCAACTTCCATTACCTGGGCCAATGCTAAAATACCACATTAGATGCAGTCTTAAAGAGTTTTGCCCATTTTTGGACAAAATTTTAACTGCTTGTTAAGCATTTCTCATAAGAGCTTTATTGAGATAGAATCCATGCAGCAGGCACTACCCAGGTTTAAATGACAAGTTTCTAGTGTTTTCACACTCACACAACCATCACCTCAAATCAGTATCAGGTCATTTTTCTAGCCACTCTGCCTGGCACCCTGGGACCATGCCTACTGCCTGGTGCTGGCCCAATCCCTGGCTCTCTGATCTCTGTCACTGAGACTCGAAGTCCGAAAAGCACAGCACCAGATCCCGTGACATACGTCCTTCTCCCTCCTGAGTTCGAGGCCAGCCTGGGCTGCGTAGTAAGACTGACTCTCAAAAGAGGGAGGAAAGACGAAGGGTTTTCTGCTCCTTCAGGTATGTGTTTATTTGACCTAGTCTAAGATTTATTTGTTTTGGTTATTTTATTTTATTTATTTATTTTGTAAATGCCTGTGGGCTTCATTCTCAAGGAGTAAGAAAGGCCTTTGAGGGATGGGATTGGGATTATTCATCCTGGTGGAGCCCAGAGCCCAGAGCCTGGAGGAACAGAGGCGTGAGAGGCAAAGGGTTTCACCTGACATTAACTTGCAAATTGTACAAATAAGTGCACTGCAGTGGTCAAGCAGTTCCTTCCCTCCCATCTGGAGAAAGGGCTCCGCCTGAACTCAGCTTTCTGCTTATCATTTGTCTTTACGTCTCCGCCCTCTCACCATCCTTCTTGGGGAGGGGATGGTCCCTGTGAGCTGTACTGGATGCAGTGATAGGCCTAAGTGGATCAGTGCTTTCTCCAGTATCTTTCCTGTGGTGCTGCTGCCCCCTGAACATGGGGCACAGCCTTTCCCGGTGCTGTGCCTTCACCCCCTCTCTGTCAGCTGGGCAGAAGCAGTCATTTAAATCCCTGCTTTCCACACCAATGAACCAGCCATTCTGAGCCACATTTTCCTCCCAGGACAGGTCCCTGCGTCAGAGCCTCTTCAGCCCCAGTGCCAATAGCTGGCAGCCAAGGATCTTAGGTTCCCTTTGCTGCTTCCCCATGGCAAAGAATAACCTGGCCCACAGCAAGAGATCCCATAAAATGTCCACAGCACCAGGGCTGAGGAATGCTGGGACCTGTGATAAACCAGTCCAGTCCGACCTTGAACTCATGAGGTAGCCCTGAGTCAGTCCTCCCGCCGAAGCCTCCTGGTGCTGGGAGTCCCCACCACACCTGGCTCAGTGCTGCTTTTGAACCCAACATCAGAACAGCCGGTGCAGAGGTCCCTCTGCGTGCCTTCTCCAGGCATGTGCTGAGCAGGGGAGCTATCAGTCCACATCCCCTGCTCCTCCACCGGGCTGAGTGCTGCCTTCCATTTATTTATTTTTATTTTTATTTTTATTTGTATTTGTATTTTTTTTTTGTCTTTTTGAGACAGGGTCTCACTATGCAGTTCAGGCTGGCCTTAAGCTCACTTTGTAGCTCAGGCTGGTCTCGAACTCACAACAATCCTCCTGTCTCAGCCTCCTGAGTGCTGGGATTACAGGCCTGCACCACCACGCCCGGCTATTTTTATTTTTTTGTTTGGGTGGCATTTGGAGTTGAACCCAGGGCGTTTGTACTAAGCCACATCTCCAGCTCTTTTTTATTTTTTATTTTATTTTTAGTTGTTCTTTTGAGACAGGGTCTAAGTAACAAAGCTGCCCAGGGTGGGTTCAAAGTTGTCCTCCTCCTGCCTTTGCCTTCCAGGGTGGTGGGGCGACAGGTGTGCACCACCAGGCCTGGCTTGGGTTTTTTTTTTTTTTTTTTTTTCAGCAGTAGGGATAGAACCTAGGACTCTGCCCATGGCAGGCAAGCACTCTGTCCACGAACTATGTCACCAGCCTTAGTTTCTGGATCTGTCTGGCTTCCTACTGTCAACCATTGTGTCAGCTGTTCTTGTTTTCTTTTTAAAGATCACCTGCCCACTGTGAACCTGAGAGTATAACCGTAAGGGAAGACTGCATTTTTTTTTTTTTTTTTTTTGGTAAAAGTTTGTTTAGTATCTCTGGTTTATTTTTGCCTCTTGAGATCAAATTTCCTGTTGTTTTGCCATTTAAAAAACAAGTCCGCTGGTGCCCGTTGGCCAGCTGTCACCGCCCTTGGCCCGGGCTGGTGCCAGTCCTCAGTCCTCGAGGTGCTGAGCTGTGGACGCAAGGCGGTGCCTGGCTGGCCTGCCTGGAGCTGCTGGATTCTACAGCAGACAGGTCTTTTCTTTCTCTTTTTAAATTTTATTTTGAAAAGTAAAAAACAAAAGCAAGAAGAAAAATCCAGGAAGGTGGCTCAGCTCAGGAGAATAAGCCCTTCCCTGGCAAGTGCAGGGGCCTGAGTTCAATCCCCGGGTACACGCACACACAAAAAGGAACAAAAATCAGAAGTAAATACAGAAACAGGGTAACATACAATAATACATGTTACAGATTTTCAAACCAAGACTAGCTGATCAACAATGGTTGATATATTCTTTTATATTATTTTTTTTTCTTTTTTTTTTTTGGTATTAGGGATTAAACTCAGGACCTTGCACTTGCCAGACAGGTGCTCAAGCCACTGAGCTATCTCCCTGGCCGAACAGCAGTTGACACATTTTCTATTTTTATCATCAAATCTTATATAACTATAACAGATACAGTTATGTAACATTGGACATATGACTGAATATTCCAGAAAGAAGAAATAACACCTGAAAGTTATAACAGATAAGTAAAATGGAAAGAAACAGAACGTAAGGATTAAATGGCAAAGATGAGAAAAAGGAGACAAGATAGGAAAAATGGTAAGGGGAAAAACATGCAAGCAAATACACAGGAAGGCTAAGGTGATTAGGCTAAAATTTTTATTTTCCTTTCCTTTACACTTTTCTTAACAGTGCTGGGGATCAAACCAGGGCCTCTCCATGCCACCCAAGCTGGGCCACTACACCACACCCACACCCCCAGCCCCAGAGCAGAGTTGTGACTCAGGGTTTGCTTTTTCACTTGCCTTGAGCCATAACAATTAAAAAGTTTGGGTTTTTGCTGTTGTTGTTTTTAGGTATTTGGCTCAGGGTCTCACTATAGAGCTCGACTCACAGTGGCCCTCCTGTTATCAGCCTCCCCAGCGCTGGGATTATAGGCATGTGCCACCAACCCCAGACTCCGTCTCTGGCTCGGCACCGGGGGTGTGAGGGGAAGATGAGGCCTGTGGGACTGGGGATTGAACCCAGGTCCCTGAGCTTGCCAAGCAGGTGCTTAGTCCACTGAGCTATCTCGCCAGTCCTATGAAGATAGTTTTTTTGTCAGGGAAACTGCATACATCCATGGACAGGCATGTTGGCTCTGTGTGTCACGGTTACTGGCTGGGCTGTGGCAGGCATGGGTCTCAGACGGGAACTCAAGCCCAGCTCTGAGCTCCCTTTTCTCTCCTTCAGGCTCTTCCCAAACTATTCTGCACCACACATTTTACATAACTGTAATTTTTCCTTTTGGAATGATCATTTAAAATAAGAGTTTCCCAGAGCCCCTGCGGAGCCCACACTCCTGTCGCCAAAGCCTTTCTGGAGCTTCCCGACCTCGCTGTAGCTTCCCTCCTGGACCCTTTGCCTTATTTGGCATTTGAACCATTCCCAGCTCTCTGCTCATATAAATAGCACATGGAAATCTTTGCACAAATTACTTTTTTTCCCCTTTTGAGCTATTATTTCCTTGGGGCATAGTCCCCACACTGGCATTACTGGGTCAAAGGTTCCAGATGTTTCATAACTCTTCTTTCTGCTGCCAGAGTTCTCCCGGGTGGACCTGGGCCATCTGAGCCGCTCAAGTATTTCCCCAAGTTTCCCACAGTGCAGGAGAAAACTAATCTTCATCCCACTTTCTCCTCCTGTCCTCTTCAGAGGGACAGCGTTGCAAAAGTTCAAAACAAAACAGGTGAGAAAGCATTCCTTCCATTGCCAGGAGGGACACTCACTGGTGAGACACTGTGTCACCTGTCTGCCGCAGCTGCAGGCCTGCGGTCACCAGCAGAGGGAGGAGCCAGCAACAGCCTGAGAGCTGGTGGGCGGTCATAGCCAGCGAAGCACAGCAAGAGCCCTTCACAAAAAAAAGCAGAAGATAGCCCAGTGCCTGTGGGTGCATGCCTGTCATTCCAGCACCCAGGAGCCCCAGGTAGGAGAATCACCGTGAGTTCAAGGCCAGCCTGAACTACACAGCAAGGCCCTCCCTCACAAAACAAAGAAGCAAAAGTGGTGCCTAAATTCTTCACCCTAGGTTCCAGCTCTGGGGGGTGCAAATAAGTACATAGATGAAGCTGCACTGATTGCTTCAGGCTCTTGGAAAGAATTGGGCACAGCCAGCTGGGCTCTGCTCCATCACCCCATGGAAACCTGTCCCCACCGTGGTGGTACTGACTGTAAAGGCAGGGCTCACAGAGGCTCTCTAGGGTAGGGGCTGGTCCTGTGGAATGGATCCTGTTGCCTGTGACTGGATCAGTTTTTTTTTTTTTTTTCTTTCCCCCTGAAAACAAGGGCTTAAATACATTACACAACATCAAACCAAAGGGAGAAAGAAAACCAAACCCACTTTACTTTCCAGTGTGGGGCAGCTGCTGAGTGAGCTGCGAGCTCCGCAGCCAGCTCGGGTCGCTGTCCCCTTGTCAGAAGTTTAACTGCTCCATGCTGGACTCTGTATAGGGGCATGGCGTCTCTTAGCTGGGCCGCCACCTGGTCAGCCTGGACTCCAGGGCTCTTGGCTACCAGAGTCCCACTAGTGGCACAGCCATGCTGCCACCTCACCCCACACTCACCTGGGGCCCTGGCTGCTCAGGTGGGGTCCTCCTAGGGGCAGGGAATGCATAGGGGGAGCTCCTGCTCAGACACAGCTGTCTGAGATCTTGGGGCTCTGTTGAAACATCATGGCACTGCGGTTCCAGCCTCACTCTGCCCTCGGCCCAGGGCATGAACTCCGTTCAAATGAGGGACTTCCAGACTAGGCAGCATGGCTCTTTTCAGGTTATTGCATGAAGGAGTTACACGAGTCCAAGTGAAAGCAGACCCCAATGGTTACATTATATAAGCTGTGAGGCTTTTAAACTCGTGACAAGGGACTAAAGGGGCGTTCTACTCATTGCAAGGAAATCCTCATGTAAGCTTCAATGAGCCACAAGCACTTAAAACCCATGAACCTTCAGCTGATCGTCCTTGGCCAGTCCGATCTCTAACAGGAGCTGGCATGTGTTCTTGCACTGGTCACCCGAGAGCTGGATTATTTCTCTGTATTCCAGGTACTCAATGACAGTGCCATTGTAGGCAGATTTCTTCTTAAACACCTTCGCCAGTTTCTTTTTATTGTAAGCATCCACAGTCCCTTGGATAGTGGTGAGGGTCTTCCTGCCATTTCTCTGTTGGATTCACATGGACATAATCCTCAGTGCTGGTAGCAGGTCATCACCATTATTTGCATTAGCAAAGGGGTCAAAAGATAGAGGTTCTGGATACCGGACATACAATACAATTCCTGTTCCTCGGTGGAAATGGCCCATGGAAGGCAGCTTTGTGAGAAGGCTGGAGAGAATCATGGGGGAGATAGCTGAGTCCTCGGCGGGGGTTCGATGTCTGAGGCCAAGATCAGTTCTTTACCACAAGGCCACCCACATAGCAATGTCCCTGCGGCCCCTGTCACAGTGTCACTCAGCCCACATCTTCCCTCGGGTGCGACTGCTCTGTTCTCCCTGAGGGGGCACAGCTGAGGGGCTTCCATAGGGACACAGACAGGACAGAGATGGGACAGGGACTAGATGTGTGTGAGCAGCACAATCAGAGCCTTCTCCCTCGTGTGACTCCGCTGCACCCACTGCCCCACGCGCTGCCCGGCCAGAAAGAGCAGGTTGGTCTTGGTCTTCTTTCCCTTCTCTGTGTCCAAGATCTTGATGACCTCGGAAGGGGCCTTACAGATTCTTACACACATAGCCATTTGCCCCCTGGGCCTCTTCCCCAGCTCCAAAGCAGGAAGGCAGAGCCCACCCATTTGCCTGACCTCCACTCCCCCTCTGATGGCTGGGAGACCCTGTGCTCCTGCAGGTCGCTGAGGTTGCTCTGGTGGATCCAGCCTGCACACACGCACGCACCCACACGCGCATGGCAGCATGATCATCGTGCAGTGTCCACCCCCGGCCCCCGCAGTAGTCAGCAGTATCTTCAGGCTTCAGTCACTGCACTCAAGACTGCTGTTCCGCGGCGCCTGACTCTCCCGAGTCCCCCCTCGCAGGCAGCCCTCACTACCTGGTGCTCCAGTATCCTCCAGAGGAGGATGAAGTCAGCTGCTAAAAGGGTCTGTACCCTCTACTCTGTAGGGGCACCGTTAGGCCTCCACCCTAGAAATGTGTCTAAATCGAAACACTGGGCTGGAGCAGATCAGCCTGAGTACAGGAACAGAGACCCGCTCTGGAGGGACAGACCTGCCCTGCAATGCATGCTGCATCCCTCAGGCCCAGTTCAGGCAAGCATCTTTTTTTACATTCTCCCGTTTTGTTTTTATTTTTGTTTATTTGAATCACTGTCATTTAGACTGGCCTTGAACTCATGTAGCGCAGGCTGGCCTGGAATCCTCAGCGCTCCTCCTGCCTCAACCACCGACTTGCTGGGACAACAGGCAGCATGCAACACCATGCCTAGCTTCCTGTTTTTGAAGTTAGTGGCCTGACCGGCGCAGGCGCAGTACTGTAGGAGCCCAGCGGCGCAGGCGCAGTATCACCTAAATGTTAGGCAAGCGCAGTGGCGCACAATGGCTGTCGATTCCCCAGGGGTAGCCACTCCATGTGGCAAATCTTGCATGTGAGGGAGCTGAGGACTAATGGGCTCCAGGCCCTTCAGGTGAACCGAGGCCAGCGGAGCGCGGAGGAGGACGCTCTGCTGACGGAGTCGTGAGAACTCGACCTCATGGGGGCCTTGGGACTGCCCGGGCCTGGCCTCCTTTCCTCCCAGATCTCGGAAGGGAGCTCGTTTACAAATCCCTGCACACACTCTTCGTGAAGAACACCGTGGCTGAAGAAGGGCGTGAGGTAAGAGACGAAAGTGGTATATGGACACAGTTGGCGTCCTACCCCAGCGACGCAGGGCGCTAGACCACGCCTCACGACCACGGACAGGGCTGCTCATGCCCGCCCAGATTGTCGGTGCGGATGCTTCGGCTGGCCCTGGGCACTGTGTCCTCGCCCATGGGGGTGTCCGGACCCCCCTGCTCCTGCTCTGTCTGGGCCTGCGACACCTTGGCTTCCTGCTGCTTCCTGAGAAGAGTCAGCAGGTGGTTCGTCCTGGCGAGGAGCTGGGCACAGGCCCAGGGCCTGTGGAGGCAGAGTTCTAGCCGTCCAGTGGCTCACCGGGGAGCGCAGGGCCAGTGCCGCTGCCTGGCCTTTAGCACTTGCCCTGTGCATACTATGTTTCTTGGCCAGTGCAGCAAGGAGCCAGCAGCCAGCAGAAGCACAGCCTGGAGGGCTGTGTCCTCTTGGGGGACACTTTTCTGTCTTGCTGATCTGATGGCCCTTTGCAGTGGTTGCTGCCTTGAGGAGGACTCCCAGAGGGAAGAGATGACGAGGTCCTGCAGTGAAAGACTTTGGCCTTTGCAGGGGCTGGGAGTGCTCCCATAGTGGGTTTGTGTCTATGCAAGCTACCTTTTTACTAGTCTTCTCAGCTGTCTGGTCCCCTTTCGGTGGCTGTGGTATCTCACACCCCTGTTTGGATGGAGCAGAGGCAAGTAGAATGGTGACAACAGGCAAGTAGTATAACTTTCTGAGCTACAGATGTCCAGGGGCTGCCCTCTGGACCTGGAGCTCCATGCTTGCCCACACTGAGTTTGGGATGCCATAGCTGGGGCAGCAGGGTTTCCTAATCTTCCTCTTGGGACCAAGAGGTGTGGGCCCATTTTCCTGATGGTATTTATTTATTTGGGGTTGGGGTGCACTTTGCAGCATGCCCTGGACCATGTGGATTTGGCTTGCACTGGGGAAGGTACCAGGGTTGTTCATGGGGCCTGGTAGAGCCTGTGGGCTCACACTGAGTGGGTGCCTTTTGGGGTGTGCTTTTCTTGCCTCTCCACTGGAAGAGGTCCAGTTGCCTTGTCCCTGCGTGCGCCCTGACCCTTGTCTATCAGGAAACTCAAATTCCTTGGCTTTTTTGTGGTGCTGGTCGATGGAGACAGGCAGAGTTGCCTGTGGAGGACTCTGTTTCAGGTTGGCAGAGGAGGCTTCAGCGACTGTCTTCTGGGCCCTAGTGTCAGCCTTGGCTCCTCTTCCTGGGGTTACTTCTCCAGTACTCTCTTTCTCTCCATTCTACTTGTTTCTGCTTTTGTTGTGATAATGTTGGCCTCAGGTTTATGTTCCTATCTAAAAGGGTGTATACCTTTGATAATTAAGATTTCTTGCCTGGCTTTACATTGTGAAGTTTTGCCACAGGAATCATACTTCTGTGGTGTGATCTAGTGAAAATACGAGAGAGCTGAGGGCTAGAAAGAGACTGAGGTGCCTGTCTGAATATCTGAAATTGGGCCTCTTGGTTATTGCACTGGACATGCTCTTCATTAATGCTTCTCATAACATTATTATTTAGATCTTACACACTTAATCTTAAATTTGTTTCTTCTTGTTTGACAGCCATTAAATTACTGGTGATGTCTTAAAGCCAGAACCAAAACTCGCCTTCATGGCTCATCAAGAAATCCTTTCAGTGTGATTCTCATGCCCCCTAGAGCAGGCAGGGGGTAGGGCAAGCACCCATATTCAGCAGGAGGCAGCCACAGAAAATAGACCTTCCTCCTTCTTCAGCCTTTTCAGGTGTTTGGAAAGCAAGACTCTCAGCAGGAGAATAGTATAGGTAGTAAGTACATTGAGGCTGGGAGACCACTCCCCCTCCACACACCTGAATTTGGACAACACCCAAGGTACAGTTCTCCTTCTGTTGTCCTGAGAGAAGCATAAATAAAAATAGCAAAGACCTAGGTCTGCCACCTAGAATTTGGTATGCCATAAGAAGGGATGGTCAAGCCGGGCGTGGTGGCGCATGCCTGTAATCCCAGCACTCGGGAGGCTGAGGCAGGAGGATTGTTGTGAGTTCGAGACCAGCCTGAGCTACAAAGTGAGCTTAAAGCCAGCCTGAACTGCATAGCGAGACCCTGTCTCAAAAAGACAAAAAAAAAAAAAAAAAAAAAAAAAAAAAAAAAAAAAAAAAAAAAAAAAAA
>PVKA01028232.1:0-29631 GCA_004027165.1 Ctenomys sociabilis
TTGAGACAGGGTCTCACTATGCAGTTCAGGCTGGCCTTAAGCTCACTTTGTAGCTCAGGCTGGTCTCGAACTCACAACAATCCTCCTGCCTCAGCCTCCCAAGTGCTGGGATTACAGGCATGCACTACCATGCCCGGCTCTCAGGTATTTTTCACAGCAGTGGAAAACTAATGCTTATTTCTCCTTCCATGTGCTTCTCCTCCCCTCCAAGCTTCCCAAGTGACAGCACAGTGGGGTTTCCTTAGGGAACTAGGGTGGGCCAAACTCCAGCTTACATCACCAGGTAATGAGGAATCCTGTGAGGTGTACAGAGCATATAGTGAATGTACCAAAACAGAGCTGTGTTTGGGCTAAGTGCCACTAAGTCAGGAGTGCACCTCACAGGTATGTGAGGACCAAGTTCTGTGGGCATGCGCAGGAAAGAAACACCTAACCACATGGTTTAACAGCATATGAAACAAGGATCTGAAATGACTTCCAGCAGAACATTTTCAGGAGATTTGTTATAAAGAGAAGCAGAGAGGCCAGCGATATAACTCAGTGGCACAGCTCTTGCCTGGCAAGTGTGAAGTCATGAGTTTAATTCCTGGTTTAAAAAAATACACAAATTAAGGGGAAGCAAAAATAAAAAAAAAATGAAATGGGAGTGCTCACTTCAACAGCACATATAGTAAAAAAAAAAAAAGAAGAAGAAGAAGAAGAAGAAAGGAAAGAGGGTATTCTTTTTTTTTTTTTTTTTTTTTTTTTTTTTTTTTTTTTTTTTTTTTTGTCTTTTTGAGACAGGGTCTCACTATGCAGTTCAGGCTGGCCTTAAGCTCACTTTGTACCTCAGGCTCGTCTCAAACTCACAACAGGAAGAGAGCATTCTATAGAAAATATATAGTATGTTGGTTTTTCAATATTTGGTCTTCACAGGGACACAGAAAATAAAGTCATCAGTTATCAATGAGTGGGGAGGAGTCACTGGATGCTTAGGGGAGCACTATGATTTAGTCACTTAGATGGACAGGCAAAGAAAATGGAGAACCATTGTTGGGTGACATGAGACACTGTATTGGTCAGCTTTCCCACTGCTGGACAAAGTACCCAATACAGTTTAAAAGAGGTGTAATACTCCTCATCATAGTTTCAGAGGATTCAATCCATGGTCAGCTGGCTTCAAGGCAGAAGCAACACAGCCAAGGGCCTGGTACAGTAAAGTTGCATAGTTCTTGACAGCGTGGGCAGGGGAACAGTGCCAGAGATGAAAGATCAAGGACTAAATATAGACCTCATAGTCAGGGTTTCATAACCCATCCAGATACACTCAGAAGTGTGTTTTACAAATCCCTCAGGTGGCTCCCAAGCCAATCATGTCCGCATAATTAAGCTTAACCATCACAGAGGCCCGCCTGACCTTCATGATCATAAACTCAAAATGAGACTCCCTCAACCCATATCTTCCACATGGGCACAAGCAAGGAAGAGATAAGAAGTTGGGTTTATCTTAGGTTTTGTAATTTTAGATTAAGATCAAGCGAGAGAGAGGCAAGAGTGTTAATGGTATTTCCAAAAGGCTGATCTGATAATGACAAACAGCCTCTAAATTGGGAGAGATGTGCCAACATAATAGGGTGGAGGTCAGGACAGAAGTGATCAAATCAGAAGATCAGGGAAAGCGCTGTTGTTTTCCACTTTTAAAACTTATTTTCCTTTTTAAAGCCGGGCGTGGTGGCGCATGCCTGTAATCCCAGCACTAGGGAGGCTGAGGCAGGAGGATTGTTGTGAGTTCGAGACCAGCCTGAGCTACGAAGTGAGCTTAAGGCCAGCCTGAACTGCACAGTGAGACCCTGTCTCAAAAAAAAAAAAAAAAAAAAAAAAAAAAAAAGCCGGGCGTGGTGGCGCATGCCTGTAATCCCAGCACTTGGGAGGCTGAGGCAGGAGGATTGTTGTGAGTTCGAGACCAGCCTGAGCTACAAAGTGAGCTTAAGGCCAGCCTGAACTGTATAGTGAGACCCTGTCTCAAAAAGACAAAAAAAAAAAAAAAAAAAAAACTTATTTTCCTTTTTATTAGAATATGCTTGTGATACATAATAAATACTTGCTTTGTGGGGAACTGGCATATATACCTATTGCCATTGTTTCCCTTTAAAGTTTGAAGAATGTGGTCCAAGGGAAATTATTTCATGGAAGTTGCAAACTTGTATGGCACACAATTTCAAAAATGTCATTAGGGATCTTGAGGGATCCCTATTGGGCCCAATCATCACAACAATCCTTATTCTAGAACTGAAGTTGTCATTTCCTCAAAAAACAATGCAGTGGATAAGTCAACATTGAGTCATGTATTCCAGAGGCAGAGAAAAAGACCTACACCCCAAGTAATACAGCAGTGGATAGAAAGCCTCCATAACCACACATCCCTGCAGACAGCCTTGACTTTAGTCTCCTGGAACTGACTTCAAAACTGTAGAGAATACATTTGGGTTTACTGGACATCATTGTAGTGTTCTATTACAGAAGCGACTAGAAACTAATACATCAAAGAGGGGCGATAAGCCGGGCGTGGTGGCGCATGCCTGTAATCCCAGCACTCGGGAGGCTGAGGCAGGAGGATTGTGGTGAGTTCGAGACCAGCCTGAGCTACAAAGTGAGTTTAAGGTCAGCCTGAACTGCATAGTGAGACCCTGTCTCAAAAAGACAAAAAAAAAAAAAAAAAAAAAAAAAAAAAAAAAGAGGGGCGATGCAGAGGAAAGATACAGACCTTAGTGCTGCCTTCTAAAGTAAATCTGAAGTAAGGAAGGACATGGGCAGCCTGCATGCAGGTGAAGGGAAGAGATACAGAAATATAGATATGAGACAAAAGTCCAGAGGGAGCAAGGAGCAATAAATAGAACCTGCAAATTGTTGTCTCTCCTGTAAATTCCAGCAAGCTGGGATTCAAGGCTGCAGATAACAGCTTCTCCTGCTGACCCCATTTGTTGGTTTATCCCTTGCTTGGGATGCTAATGGCTAGCATGACCTAAATTTTAAAGTTAGTTAAATACTGAAGTCAATAAAGAGTAGTTTGTGTTCACCAAAGTAGTTAAGCACATTCCTTAGCCTGACTTTAGCCCTCAATAAATGTGAGATGTTTCTGTGGCTCTCAGCTCGCTTAGAAACTAATTTTAGTGAGACCTCTGAAGCTATATTCAACGGGTCTTCTCATCGTTTCTTTTGGCACCCCCTCGTAGCATACGACAAAGAGAGGCACAGCTGTAGAACCTGGATGCCTCTTGAGGAAAGCATCAACAACTAGAAGTGTCTTCAGAACAAACTTCCTATTTCCCCAATAAATCTCTTACATATCACAATACTAAACTTCCTTCATTTTTTGTACCAGAAATCTAACTCACAACCTCATGCTTGGCAGGGAGGCCCTGTGCCACTGAAATATATCCCAGGCCCCACAGTACTGAACTATAAAAAAATAAACTGCCGGCCCCCACACGTGGCATGACCACATTTTTGTTTAAAGGTCTACCTGTATCAATAGTTCGGCCTGTGTACATTCTGAGTTCTGACTGCAGAGCATCAAGTGACTGTCCCCTCCTCTTCCAACTTTGTTCTGATTTCCTCCAAATAATTGCAGAGGTAGGTTTGACAGTGTCTGCCTGTAATCCCAGCACTCGGGAGGTTGAGGCAAGAAGGAGGGGACTTGAAGGAATTATTTTTTCTCCAAGGTACTGAGGCTCGTGCCCCGAGACTCGAATTTGCATTCCTCCTGCCTCCACCTCTTCAGAAAACCTCACACGCCCAGAAGGTTAAGGCTTTGAACAGCTAAGTTTAAGAATGAATGCTGAAGGTGACAGATGTCAGGAGGTAAACATTAATTTTTGCATATTTGTAAAGGTAAGGACCAGACTGCCCTCTTCTTGGCGATATTTTAGAACCAGACAAACTCCTCAAGAGTAGTCCTAAAGTAACGTCCAGCAACATCACCGCCGGAAGTGGTCTCTAGAGAGGGGTCGCCACCGGAAGTGGAAAGACCCGCGCGCAGCTCTCTGGGACTTGTAGTTCTGAACCCTGGGCGAGGGCAGTATAGGCATCCAGAGTGCGTGGCCAGGTGTGGGTTTCGGGCGGGGGAGAGGCGGGGCGGGAGGCTACGCACACTGAGAGGGGGTGTTCAGGGCCTGGCCGGCCTGGGAGAGGAGGGCGGCAGGACGCGCGTGCGTTTGCACCGCGTTCTCAGCCGCTGAGTGGGACCGCGGTCACGGGCGAGACCCACGCGAGAAAAGCCGCGGCGCCAGGCCGGTCTTGACCGCTCACGAGCTCTGCCCTTGTAGCGAGGGGGTTTTGGGTGGACGTCAGGGGCCGAGGGAGACCCTGGAAAGGAGCGCGGCCCCCGGAGCCCTCTGCCCTGGAAAGAAACGGCCTTAGGAAGAATATCGAGAAGGCGTCCAGGGCAAAGCTATCCCGAGCTCCAGGGTAGAATAAGTAGAATCCGAGAGCCCGAGGAACTGGCGCATCTCCTCGATGCTGGCAGCGCCCAGGTTCATTCACCTCTGGATTTGGCAGGGACTGTTGACGTGTTTGATCCAAAGCCCACAGCGTGGGACTGAGGGAGGAAAAGGAGTCAGGTCAGGAGCTGAGTGATTTCCTGCGGTCTCACTGGGCTTGCTGTTTACCGCCTTAAAAGGTGGGCTTGGTTTTCATGGCTTACCCCTATCCCCCTTAACTCTGCCTTTCCAGGAATCTACCCTTCCCTGAGCAGAGGACATGATCAGGTTCCAGGTGAGCTGGGGTTTCTCCTGAAATGCCTTCTGTCTGACACTAGACTAACCTTGCTTTCTCCGGAGGAAGGTATGCATCATCACTGCGTGCCTGTTTAATGTCTGGCTCTGTTCCTGTACCGTGTTTTCTTCTTTGTTGTTTGAGACATACGAATTTCATACATATACACATCGAAGTATTGAGGCATTAAATACTAAGGGCAAAGAGCTGACAGAAGATGTCTCCCTGCATCACACAGGTATCCACTCCCCTCCGTAACTTTGGTCCACTTCTCAGAGTGCCCAGCGGTGTTCTGTTATTCCACAGAGTGCCTTTGCCTGGGCCCCTCAGAGCTGGCATTTCCTTGCAGACATTTTACTCACAGGATGTCTTACATTTCCCTCTCAGTGATAACGCACTTAATGTGATCAGCTTCAAAGGAGGATAGACTGATTTAGGCTCACACTTTCAGAGGTTTCAGCCCATGGCTCTTAGCCTCCTGTAGTAGCAAGAGCATTTTGGGGAGGTTTATTCACCTGATGGTGACCATAAAGGCGAGGAAGGAGTAAGAATCCCCGTGTCCCCTTCAAGGTCACACCCCTGTAACCTAACTTCCATCCACCAACCACCTCTGAAGGGTGCCACAGGCTAGTAATCTTGCCTTTAGCCTGTGGATATCCTTTTGGGGATGCTCCAGTTACAAACGGTAGCATGTCAGATATCATTTTGAGTGTCTGAGGAAACCAAGTAGAATTATCAACTGGGTGTTTTTAAGGAACTCATCCTCTTAATGAGCAGGTTAATTACATATGTATACAAAGTACATGCATGTTAATTAATGGTGATCATTTATTTATCATGAAGAGTGAAAAACATGAGAAAGTTATTTAAATGACAGTAAAGTCATTATGGAATCAGTCCTAGAAATGCTCTTCAACAAATCTGTGCATCAAAGTCATCTGTAGTGGTTTTTTAAGAATTGGGGGGAGGGCTGGGGAGATGGCTCAGTGGAATAAGCATTTCCCTGGCAAGGGCCTTAGTTCAATGCCCAGTTCCAAAAAAAAAAAAAAAAAAGAATTTTAATTTCCTAGTTGCCCTCCTTCAGACAGATTTTTCTCTGCCTTGTTATCTCACTGATCCAAAAGATTTACTGTGAAACAGCCCTGTGTATGCATAATGTCAGTATACCTAAAATGAGTTACATGGGTTACCTAACCAGCTCTTTCCCCTCCACTAATGTGACTACATATTTGATGCAATAAATTTACAAATACCACTTTGTTTAAAAAAAAAAAAATTGTCATTTGTCTCCATAGAACCATTTGTAAAAAGTCACCTCAAGACTGACACTTAGCATCATAGGGCATCTGGTGAAAGGGGTTGACCAACCCTCTCCCCCTTCTGCTGCTAGTGTTTGATGGTGAGGAGCTGAGATTTGTAGGGAGGGGAGGGCCTCATCATTTGTTGCAGAGAACAGCAGAGACAAAAGGAACCATGTTTTATATGTCTAGGATGGGCTTTCTCCATAACCTTACAGCTGTCTTAACTGAAGATGTTTGAATAAAACACCAGGCTGGAATATTTTTTCCTTAATGACTCAGTGTTGCTGTGTCACCCAGACAGACCCCTAAACACCAGGGCAACAGTAGTCAGTTGATCAGTTTAACAATAAGCCACAACCGTCGGACCAACTACAGTAGTCAATTGGCTTCAAGGCAGGATGGCATGGCAGAGGGGCCTGGGTGGAAAAAAGCTGTTCATTTCAGGGCAGCCAAGAGGCAGAACAAAAAAGGAGCCAGGGAGGGAGATAAAGCCTTCCAGACCATGCCCCACCTCCTAACAGGACCTCCAGGATCCTGTAATCTTCTAAAATCTACCCACTGTGATCACAGGGTGCTTGGGGGCATATAGATATAACTCAAAACACTGACTTTGGAAGCTTGGGAGAAAGCTGCTTCTGTCCCACATATCACCTTTTCCACTAGTGACCTCTGGGACAGTCCTATCTCCTGCAGGACAGGCACTGTCCTGAGTCCTTAGGAGTGAACACAGGTTCTGCAACCTGGAACAGAAGTTGTTGAGAGGATCCAGTATGCAGGACAGCAGCTGAAGCCAGGATTTTTTTTTTTTTTTTTCCCGGAACCGGGGATTGAACTTGGGCCTTTGCGCTTGCCAGGGAAGCATTTTTTCCACTGAGCCATCTCCCCAGCCCCTGAAGCCAGGATTAGACCTTAGGCTTCATTTTACCCCTGAGTGCTGGATACTCTTTTCACTGCTTTTCAAAGTCTGGCCCACAGGTGGGTATGGCCCATGATATTGAGAGTAAATTAAATGTTTTTTAAAAGCCTGGCTGGTCCCTGGGGGGCCCATCAGACCTTTGGTGAGAGCTGTGCCCCTAAAAGACCTGACAAAGTACAGTATCTGACTCCTGTCTCTTGTCAGCCCCGATCTTAGACTTACAATGACCACATCATTTACTTTCTCTGTCTTGGGGATCACATGACATTGGGAGAGAGAGTAACCAAGAAAGCAAATGCACAAGCAAGATGACCAAGTTAGCAGAGACAAATGAAACCCACAGGTGGAAGGTTCTGGGTGCTCAAGTGAACTAGATTGTCAGGGACCTGGGTGTCTTAAGGAGGCAGCAGGCTGAGACCCAGTGAGAAGGAACTGGACATGAGAAGATGGGGGGGCAAGCCTCTGTCTTGGATGGGCACTGTGCTGAGAAGTGCCTCTGCTGGGCTGGGGCCTCCAAGTGTCATCAGAAGAGACCAGTGGCTGAGACTTGGCAGGCACAGGGACCATGTCTGCAGAGCCTCCAGGACAGGATGAGTCTGGGTTATGCTCTGCCACCTGAGAAGCCCTGGAAAGGTCTCAGGCCAGGAAGTACCCTTGTTGTCAAGGGAGGGTCTCACTGCATAGCCCAGATCTGCTGTCTGACCCCAACCTGCAGGAGGTGGTCTGACGGTCCTTCACCTCGCCAGCCTGCCAGCCTTTCCTGCCCCCAGCTAAGAATGGATGTGCTTCATGTTCTAGGAACCAGTGACACTCAAGGATGTGTCTGTGGACCCTGTGGAAGAAGACCAGGGCAGCCCAGGCCCTTTCCAGGGGAAGCAGGATTGTGCTGTGACACTGCAAGGCTGCAGCAACCTGGCGGTAAGAACAAGTGGAGCCCCAATTGCCTGGTTCCTTCCTGTCCCTGGCATACTAAGAACTAAAGAGCAAGCCCAAAGGTGGTCCATCCTTCCTGAGCCTGGGCTTGGGACCCCATTGTGCTTTCTGTAGTCAGCCAGGCCCCATGTGGTCCTGAGATGAGCTCTCCTAGCAGAAACCATGATGCAATGCACAGCGTGCCACTGAACAGGCAGGCAGACCCCTGAGGGGAGGCTGTCGTTGTGCTCCCTGCTGACTGTGCAGCTTGCGCTGAGAGTACTTGTAACACCTAGTGCAGTGCAAACTATATATAAATGATTCTTCTGTTGTATTATTTAGAGACCAATGACGAAAAACAAAGTCAATAAACATTCAACACAGGTGCAGCTTTTTTCTCAAATATTTGCAAGGTGCAATGTTTTGATTCTGAATATGGAACCAAGAAGTATGGGACTGTTCTCAGTGCTGTGTGTATGTACATAGTCAATTTTATTTTTAAATTTTTTTATTTTATCTGAAACAAGGTCTTGCTATGCAGTTCATGATGGCCTTGAGCTCACTTTGTAGCCCAGTCCGGCCTCAAACTCACACTAACAGTTCTGCCTCAGCCTCCCAAGTGCTGGGATTATAGGCATGCACCACTGTGCCCAGCCTACAGTCAATATTTAATACCTGACTGCAGCAGAGTTGAGCAGATGAGAAATATTTCTTAGGGTCTTGCTGGAGGAATATTACACAAACACAGCATATTCCTATGAATGTGGCAGGTACCACATAGGACACAGCACTGCTCTATGAGAATCAAGGTGTGTGACTGGATAAGGGTGATAGTTGTGTCTTGGAGTGATGTGGGGAAATCTCTGATGTGACATTTAGGCTGACAGCTAAAGGATTAGTAGTTCAAACAAATAGCTGTTCACGCAGGAACTCGTGCAAGGAGAAGCCTAGAGACCAGGAAGAGGGAATGTGGCTAGAACACCTTAAGGATAGAGTGGAGGAAGTGTGGGCAGGGCCGGACAGCTAATGGCATTGAGGGCAGTGATGAGAGTTTACGTTAAGTGTAACAGGCAGTGCCATGCTCACACTGACCCAGTGTTATTGTGGGTATACAGAGACATAGAAGAGCGTATGGGCTTCCAGCCCCAAGATCTTTCCTATGTCTTCATCCTCACTGATATAAAACTAGACATAGTTGGCCAGGCATGGTGGTACATACCTAGAATCCTATCACCAGGGAGACTGAGGCAAAGCAATTGCTGCAAGTTTGAGTCAGCCTGGACTACCCAGTAAGACCTTGTCTCAAAAAATACATATATTGAGGGCCAGGGAGATGGCTCAGTGGTATAAGCACTTCCCTGGCAAGCGCAAGAGCTGGAGTTCAATCACCAGTTCCGCAAAAAAAAAAAAAAATCCTCACAAAAAATACATATATTGAATGTAGTTGTCCATCAGTTTTGTTTTATGTTAATAAGACAAAAGTCAAATCAAACAATGCAAGCATAATGTGAAGTGACATCCCCAATAGTTTGTGTATCCCATTTTTTTGTGTGTACTCCTTATGTGTTGTGTCAGTCAGCTTTCCTATTGCTGAGACACAAATCCCCAACCTCTCAACTTGAAGGAGAACAGCTGTATTTTGGTTGATGGCTTCAGGAAACTCAATCCATGGTTGGCTGGCCCAAAGCAGGAACATCGTGGTGGAGAGCACAGCAAAGCGAAGATACATAGTTCAAGGTTGCCAGGAAGCAGAGCAATAGGCCAAAGAGGAAGGAGAGAGGGCCAGGCATAGATCCCAAGGCCAGGCCTCTACCCAGGCACAGCTAGAAATGTGCTTTATTAATTCTCTGTGTGTTTCTTAATTAATCAACTTGACATATCTCAATTAAGGGTCACAAAGTATATGTATTAAAGTTTTATAAGATGATATTGTATTTTTTTAGCTTTCTGTTTTACACATATATGCTAGCTTATTTCTGCCTTAACTCCGTATACAAGGACCTTTTCTAGATGTCACTGTTGTTCTAATGCTACATAGTCACTCTTCATATTATTTTAAATGTTTAATAAAGACTAGTATCATAGAGTCAGCCTCCTTAGGCAAATATAGGGACAGGGGTTTGATCCCTGGCATGCCATGCCAGCCCCACGCCCCTATGTGTGCTGAGATGGTGATTGAGACTGGGAATCATGGTACATGCCTATAGCGCTTCCCTGGCAAGTGCAAAGGCCTGAGTTCAACCCCCAGTTCCACAAAAAAAAAAAAAAAAAAAAAACACGGTACACACCTGTAATGCCAGCACTTGGGAGTCTGAAAACAGGAGAATCATTATGAGTCCAATCTGTGTAGTGAGACCCTATAGATCCTGTACTAAATACATTTTTAAAAAGACTAGTATCACAAAATATTATTACTACTTACAAAAAACTTGTCATTAGTAAGATTTCTCTTCTGTGGATTCATACACTAGTTTCTGCACCACTATAGTTTCTATACCTGCCATCCCAGACACTGTAAAGTAAGGGTGTTGAAATAATATCTTTTCATCATTTAATATTGGTCTACCTTATGATTTAACTGTTCTCAATTGCAGATTTTCTTTTTGTTTTTTGTTTTGTTGTTATTGTTGTTCTGTTTTCATTCTTTCTTCCCATTACTTTAAAATTTATAAACACAGGGATACATGTATTCAGGTGAACAGATTGCATAGAAAGACTTAGGAAGCCATGCTCCCTGCTCTGCTACCCCTGGGGCCACAGCAAGGCTGTCTAAAGGTGCTTAGTTGTGACCCTGTTTTTCATCCTAAATGAAGTGCTTACACAGTGTGCTCACACATGCTTGCTCCCTCTCTCTCCCTCCCTCTCCCTCTCCCTCTCTCTCTCTCTCTCTCTCTCTCTCTCTCTCTCTCTCTCTCTCTCTCACACACACACACACACACACACACAAATGTATTCACATGGTCATTTTTTGTTGCTGAGATACAATATCTAATACCCACAGAGTAAGGAAGAAGAGGTTTATTTTGGCTCCCAGTTTTAGAGGTTTTGGTTTCTAGTTAGCTGGTTCTAAAGCAGAACATAATGGCACAGATGCATGGAAGAAACAGAATAGAGGAGCTGAGGATGGAGAAGCTCCCTTCAAAGTCATGCCCACAGTGACTGTCTCTTCTAACTTGACCCCATCTCCCAACAGTGAGTCAGCATGTGGCCTCCCCAATATAATCACCTTTTCAACACTAAGCTTTGGAGGCCACTTTAGATCTAAACCATAAAACTTGGTTTTCAAAAGTGTGAAAAGGTACACAATGAAAATCACACCCCTGGGGCCTGCTGGTTAGCTCAGTTATCTAAAACACCTGCTTGGGTACACTCAGACGCAGGGTACCACAGTTTGATCCCTGGGGTACCGCAGTTTGATCCCTGGCCCCACAAGCCACACCAGACATGCCCTTAAGGCAGCCTGAGCCAGCCTGAAAAAGAAAATCAGAGGCCAGGGAGATGGCTCAGTAGAATAAGCGCTTCCCTGGTAAGCGCAAGGGTCTGAGTTCAATCCCTGGTTCTGAAAAAAAAAAAAAATCACACCACTAAGTCCTCTGGTTACAGCACATGACACCACAGCCCTGCCCAGCCCCAGAGATGGTCATCCCCAAAGGACACTATGTGCATGCCTGAATGACAACCAGGTGTTGGCAGTGTGTCCATCCCTCTGCTCACCAGTATCCTGCCTTCAGATGTGGGTTTGTACTATAAAAGGTGGAAAATGCTGCCATAGTATTCAGTCTAAATTTATAGTACTGTGATGTGCTGCAATTTCTTAATTTACCAGTACTTGATATTTTATATTGCTTTCCTCATACAGCATTTTTATGTTTCCTCCGCCAAGAACCTTTATCTGTCCTTCACTAAATAATGCTGTTTTTATGCTGTGACAATGGGGCACTGGAAAGTAGTGTACTGTGATTAGAGTCCCACTATCCCATAGCTAACACTTACTTTGTAAAATATAGCTATTCAAAAAAATATATATATACCTATTAGAGTGGAACTTTCTTTACATACTGATACTGTGGAGTTTTGGTTATTTTTTACTTCATGCATCAATAATTGATTCAACCTAACTAGGTATTTTACTGCTGTCTCTTACATCACATATCTTTCTTTTCTCTTTCTTTCTTTTTTTTTTTTTTTTTTTTTTTTTTTTTTTTTTTTTTTTTTTTTTTTTTTTTTTTTTTTTTTTTTTTTTTTTTTTTTTGTTGTGGAACCGGGGATTGAACTCAGGTCCTTGTGCTTGCTAGGGAAGCACTTATTCCACTGAGCCATCTCCCCAGGCCACACAACTTTTATTTATTTATTTATTTATTTATTTATTTTTGTCTTTTTGAGACAGGGTCTCACTATGCAGTTCAGGCTGGCCTTAAGCTCATTTTGTAGCTCAGGCTGGTCTCGAACTCACAACAATCCTCCTGCCTCAGCTTCCCTAGTGCTGGGATTATAGGCCTGCGCCACTATGCCCGGCTCACACATCATTTTTATAATTAAAAAATTTCTACAATGTGCTACATTCTCAGTGATTGAGAAATAAAATCCTTTATTTGAAAAAGCATCTACTTTTTTCTCCCACCAAAATGACTAGACATGAAATCCTAATTTCACTCATAATCACTTTTCTTCAAATTTGCAAATATCATTTGTATTATCATCAGGTCTCCCATATTGTCATCTAGGAGTTCATTGTCTGTAATTCACATTTAATTGTACATACTCTGTCTTCCTGTCTGAATGCACTTAGTATTCTACCAGGATGAGGGGAACAGTTGTTGTTTTTTTTGTTTTGTTTTGTTTTTCTTGAAGTGTACTTATTTTACAAAGTTGTGCTTACTCATGGGTCTTTTCACACATTGGGATTAGCATTCAGTGGGCCATATGTCCTGAGTTATGGGAAACATTTGTTCTTAATATTTCGTTGATCATTTTTCTCGTATTTGATCTTCCCTGTTCCAACATTCTCCTAAGAAATGGGCCTTTGTCTTTGATCTTTCCATGTCTACTCTTAAAACTGTGCTCTAGAGGAATCCCCAGGCCCTAACTCGCTGTTTGCACTTTACCTCCCACATGTCTGGGTTGTGATCCTGGACAAGACCTGATAGCCCTATCAGCCTTGGTGCCTCAGGAACACATGAGGCCTTGCTCTTCTGTAGCACATATCACTTGGGTCCACATCTCACCTATTAATTTAGATCATTTCAATCACTGTATTACTTTTTTTTTTTTTTTTTTGCTGGAACCGGGGATTGAACTCAGGCCCTTGCACTTGCCAAGGAAGAGCTTATTCTCCTGAGCCATCTCCCCAGCCCCACTTTATTAGTTTAGAAGAATTATGATTATTTTTGTAACAGTGGGTCTGTATTTTATTAGATTTTATTTAAATGCATTATTCTCTCTAGTTTTTCTAGAATTTTAATTGAATCCTAAAATTCTATTTCTTTATTTCTTAAAATTGTGCCACTCATCAATCCTCCACCCCTTTTTTCATATATATTTATTAATTGTCACCTTGGAGTTTCTCCAAAAGTTCATCATTCTCAGGACAATGAAGGATTGGGCTTCCTCAACTGGTGACTGGGGGGGTTATTTATTTCTTTTGGTTTTTGGTACCAGCAATCAAGTTCAGGACCTTGCAATTACCAAGCAAGCACTTATGCTACTGAGCTATATCCCCAGCTGATATGTTTCTTTGAATCTTGGTTTTCCTCCTTCTGACATTAACACAAAGGACATGATGGTTACAACAAGCCTAACTTTCTGTTCTAAAATCTTAAAATCCACCTTCTGTTCTTCTTACTGAACTCTCTGTTTCCTAGGAGACTTAAAACAGAATTCTGTGGAATCTTTGGAACAAAGGACTCTGGGACCTGTCACATACACAGGTTTCCTGCAGCTGATTTCAGAGGACATGGGGAGTTAGCAGCTGGGAGTAGGAACTGTACTGTGACTCTTCAGGGGAAGAGCACAATCCCTGCAAGAAGTGAGGAGAAATATCTTGTCATATTCCACAAACAAGAACAGTGTGGTGATTCTTCAGTGGCTTTTCAAACACTAAAAGTGAAAACTACCAGTTTTTGGCAGACCCAAGGTAGATGGCCACACACAACTCCCCTAGGAAGCTGTGTAAGAATGAGAGCAGAGGCATTTCTGCACCTGAAGAGAACACCGAGAGGCAGGTGGTGAGGGAGGAGAGACTTACTATGGCCCAGGGTTCTGAAAACCTGCAAGTTAAACTTGCATGTGACAGAACAGAGCCATGGTTGCCACTGGTTGTTGGTGAAGCCACTTTCCAAAATAACCCAGTGAAGGAAACTTCAGATGCCTTTGTCCACAACCACAAAGGCTCTTCAAGATGCAAGTCAGGATTAGTCAGCTGCAGCCACCAAAGAGCTCACCCAGTGAAGTCCGGTGACTGTGGGAAGTCACTGCACACCAGCTCAGATGCTGGTCCCTACATGAAGCACCACTGTGCAGAAAAGCCGCACAGATGTGACCAGTGCAGAAAAGACTTCAGTCAGAGGTGTGAGCTCCTGCTGCACCAGAGATGCCACATGGAAGAGAAGCTCTACATGTGTACACAGTGTGGCAAGGGCTTCACCAGGAGCTCCAGCCTGCTTGTCCACCAGGCCATCCACACAGACGAGAAGCCCTACAAGTGTGATAAATGTGGCAAGGGCTTCACCAGGAGTTCCAGCCTGCTCATCCACCATGCAGTCCACACTGGCGAAAAGCCATATAAGTGTGACAAGTGTGGCAAGGGCTTCAGCCAGAGCTCCAAGCTGCATATCCACCAGCGTGTGCACACAGGGGAGAAGCCCTATGAGTGTGGGGAGTGCGGCATGAGCTTCAGCCAGCGCTCCAACCTGCACATCCACCAGCGTGTGCACACTGGGGAGAGGCCCTACAAGTGCGGGGAATGTGGCAAAGGCTTCAGCCAGAGCTCCAACCTGCACATCCACCGGTGCATCCACACTGGTGAGAAGCCCTATCAGTGCTATGAGTGCGGCAAGGGCTTCAGCCAGAGCTCAGATCTCCGCATCCACTTCCGGGTACACACTGGGGAAAAGCCCTACCACTGTGGCAAGTGTGGCAAGGGCTTCAGCCAGAGCTCTAAACTCCTCATCCACCAGCGTGTGCACACTGGGGAAAAGCCCTATGAATGCAGCAAGTGTGGCAGGGGCTTCAGCCAGAGCTCCAACCTGCATATCCACCAGCGCGTGCACAGGAAGGACCCAGACCCATGACACAGTTTCTAGTGCTGTGAGGAATTCATGTTTCTAACATCTCTTACCTTTCTGTTCCTCAAAGGAGAAAAATAAGAGTCAGTCAGATATGTGCCCTCACTGAAAAGTCATTCATTCAAAGCACTAAGCACTTAATTATGCTGCACAGTTGGTGGGATGTTTTGGTCTCTCATGTGGTAAAGTGAAGCATTTACATTTCAGTTCAGCCAGTGTCATTAGAACTACATATTCACCTAACATTTTTAACTGTAAAACTTTATATTTTATTTGTCCAGGTAGAGCATGTTTTCCTTTGTTCATATTTTGTGCAAAATCAGAATACTTGTTTCTCTTCAGATGATGTGCCTTGTGTTTTTCATAGCTTCTTGAGTTCCAAGCAGCCTGCCCTAACCTCTGATTCTATTATTACATCTATTTTAGGCTGGGAGGAGTCAAGCTTAGAGACACAATCAACATCAAAATCTCCTGTGCTTAATGCCAAAATGTATGTTAGTGTGTGGTTACACAATAAGGAGCTGGAGAAGTTACTCCTATAATACACGCCATACACTCTTAACAGAAATCTTGTATACATACACACCTCTGCCCTGGGTAACCCTTCAAGAACATAGTTACTTTTCCTGAATGCAGCCAGCTCATTGGATACCTCCACATTGAAGGCCAAGGAAGCTCCAAAGCAACATGCCCAAGGTGGGTATCAGTAAAATTGGCACTGAACAATGGTTCTGAGAGGTGACACTAGCAGTTTAGTTCCAGATAGAACTAGGAAAGGCTGGCATGGGGGCATGTGGAACTTGATTGGCAAAGGCTACAGAAACCATATTAAGCTTGAAAAACTAAAACAGAAAAAGTAATGATTTTTGTTATTTTTCTCAAGATAGCATTGAAATGCTAGGAAAGTACTTTTACATTTATAAAATAACAGCAAGAAAGATCATCAGCAAGTGAGTTAGAAGCTGGTTATGTGGTGCATACATGTAGTCCCAACTACTTTGGAGGTGCAGGTGTGAGGACCACAGGAGCCAAGGAGTTTTGAGACCAGCCTAGGCAATGATATGACTCCTCAAAAAAGTTGGGGGGTGGTAAGGAGATAGCTCAGTGGAATAAGTGCTTGCCTGGGAAGCACAAGGCCCTGAGTTTGATTGCTGGTACCACCAAAAAAAAATGAGGAACAGTATATGCTGCCTGCATATGCCTATTTTCAGTAATAAAGGACTCAAGTCTAAACTCACTTTAAAGAACTTTAAAAAAAGATTTAAAAAGCACATTTAGCAAAAACCAAGGAAAGAGAAAAATGGAGATAGAAACTAAAAAATCACAAATGGAAAAAAATTGAGAAAATTCAATGGAATCAAAACTTGCCTCTTTGAAAAGACTGATTGAAGTCTCCATATCAGGAATAAAAGAAAAAAGTCACTATAAATCCTACAGATTTTAAAATAATTTAGTTTGTTTATGAATTTGCCATATTCACTGCCACATTTGGTTTCAAATTATCCACAGGTTTGACACTTTTTTAATGTCTCAAAGATGCTCTTTATTTTTTTTTTAATCTTTTATTTATTTGGTACAGGATCTCAATACACGGCTAGGACTCACAGAGATCTTCCTGTCTCAGCCTCCCCATTATAGGCATGTGTCACCATGCCCAGTTTCAGTGTCCCAAACAGTGTGCGTGGGTTCAACATGGGATGTGGTACTGGGGATCAAACTTGGGTCCTTGTGCATGCCAGGTAGGCACTTAGACCACTGAGCTATCTTGCCAGCCCCCTCTTACAGAATTTAGAAGGGTAATAAAGAACTCTTAACAAATTTATGGCAAATGTGCAAATTATATGTAACAGAAAAATTCCTTAAAAGACAATCAAAAGAGAGAACTCAGGCCTAATAAGTTGAATTTTTAGCTGGTGAAATTTGACAAAGAAAAGTCCAGGCATAGGTAGCATAAATTGTATCAAATATGTAAGAAAAATTTATCAAAAGTAACCAGAATAATTTCCTGGTTTGTCAATTTTTTTTTTTTTTTTTTTTTTTTTTTTTGCAGAACCAGGAAGTGAACTTGCCAGGGAAGTGCTTTTTCCACTGAGCCATCTCCCTGGCCTCCTGGTTTGTATTATAGGACCAGTATAACATAATTACCAGAGCTAGAAAGGACATCAGAAGAAAAAATCAAGTCAGAATTTTGTGAACATGGTTGTGAAAATTTATTTGGAAAATGGAAATCTATAACATTACATCATGGTAAAGTAGGAGTTTTTTCTAGAAATGCCTGGTAGCTTTAGCATTTAAAAAGCAGTAGAAGGGGCCAGGGACATAGCTCAATAGAATAAGATTGCCTGGCAAGCACAAAGGCTTTAGTTCAATCCCCGCTTGGGGGTGGGGGGGGCAGTAAGCTGGAATGTAATGGTATATGCCTATTAATTCCAGAACTCTGAGATTGATGGCAAGTTCAAACACTGCCTGACCAATTTAGCAGGACTCCAAAATGGATGGATATGTAGCTTAGTATGAAAGCCCTGGATTCAATCCCAGTACTGTCAGTAAATACACATATCTTTTGGCACTTAATAGTAAACTACAGTATATGTTTAAAATGTAAGGAAAATTTGAGAAAACACCTACTATTATGATAAAACTCAACTGACTACAAAGGAAGCTTTGTCCAACACAGAGTATGTTTATTCATGAACTTATGCATGACATGCTAAATAATGAAAGCACTTTCCTCCTGAAATTAAGAATAAGGCAAAGACATCTACTCCCTGATTGTCACCATTCTGTCACATGTTCCAGTCAGTGCACTAAGGCAATAGAAAAGACAATGTAAAATTTGAAAGAAAATATAAGACAAGGGCTGGGGGGATGGCTCAGTAGAATAAACACCTCCCTGGCAAGTGCAAGGTCTGAGTTCAATCCCCAGTTCCACCAAAAAAAGAAAATATAAGACAGTCTATTTGCTGTGGCATTTTTGTCTATATAGAAAAATACCAGAAATAAGATTTTTTTAAGCTGAGTAAAGTCAAAGGATAGAATACAGTGTAAGAGTTATCAAACATTATGTTAAAATGCCATTTATAGTAGCATCAGAATCATGAAGGGCCGGGGCTCAGTGGAATAAGTGCTTCCCTGGCAAGCACAAGGGCCTCAGTTCAAATCCCTGCTTCCAGAAAAAAAAAAAAAAAAAAAAAAGAATCATGAGCTATAAGTACAGTCTTTATTCCTAAAAGCACTTCTATGAAGGTGGCAGAGAAAAACCCTCTTAGAGATTTGATGTCCAGATCCTAATAGGAAGGAAATGAGTCCCTGGGGCCTAGCAAGAATTGAAGCCCACAAAGAGAGTGAGGATAGAGTGGTTAGTAAATAAGGAGGTAGCAAGTGGTGCGTGCTGTCTTCCTGAATACTGAGTATGGAAGGGGTGACTTGAACCTGCCTAAATACAGTAACTACTGTGACCCCAGAGGCATCCACAGAGAAGCAACAATAGAATGGAGCAGTGGATGCTGCAGACTTAGCTGATGAATAACAGGCTTAGATGTCCCCCCAAGAAGAGGGCAGTTGACCAGTAGCCATCTTGGAAAGACTCCAACTGAGCTTGGATCTCAGAGCACTGTGGGCTGGTTCCATTAGCAGCCCCCAGGGGCTGGGGAGATGGCTCAGTGGAATAAGTTCTTCCCTGGCAAGTGCAAGGGCCTGAGTTCAATCCCCAGTTCTGCCAACACAACAACACCAACAAAAAACTATTAGCAGCTCCGTGTCAGGGTTAGGCAGAACCGTGTTCAACTCAGGAGGCTCAATTTCAAGCCAGCAGTTAGCTGAGTTTAAGTCAACAGGAAGCACAATCCTGGAGACTAAAATCAGGTTCCAGCCTCACAGTCAGAAACCAGCCTGAGATTGGTGTGGCAGCACACACCTGTAATCCCAACACTTAGGAGGCTGAGGCAGGACTACTATTGTGTGTTCAAGATGAGGCTGGGCTACAAAGTGAGTTCAAGGCCAGCCTGAACTGCATAGTGAGATCCTATCTCTAAAAGACCAAATAAATAAATTAGAAACCAGCCTAAACTTCAATAGAACTAAAGGTGTGGACTAGCTAAGATTGTCCACTACCCAGCTGTAAATAAATGTACAGCTGACTTATTGGGGTTAATCAACATTGATATGAGCTGGGCATGGTGACACATGACTGTAATCCCAGCACTCGGGAGGCTGAGGCAGGAGGATTGTGAGTTCGAGACCAGCCTGAGCTACAAAGTGAGCCTAAGGCCAGCCTGAACTGCATAGTGAGACCCTGTTTCAAAAAAAGACCAAAAAAAAAAAAAAAACATTGATATGGATTCTATCTGCAACAGAGACATGGATTCTTCTACAACAGAGACATGCCTTGAAATGGACATTTTTTATCTTCCTTTCATTCTTTTCTTGATTTTTTTTTGTTTTTATATGAACATGGACATTGTTTCTAGCTTGTTGTTATTCTTGTTCTGTTCTTGTTTTCATTTCCTTCTCTTTCCTTTCTGTCACCTGTTTCCCAAAATTTGCATAACCTTCCTTTATCCTTCAGTTTTGCTTCTAATCTGTTTTTCTTCTGTTTCTCTATTTTTTCCCTAGTCTCTTTTAATTTCTGCCTTAAGGATAAAACTGGGCTGGGAAGACAGCTCAGCAGTCTAAGTGCTGCCTGGCAAGTGCAAGGACCTGGATTTGACCCCAGTACCATATGCCCTATGGGTCATGCACCAAGCTGGCCATTGATACCAGGCATGGTGTTGAATGTCTGTAATCCCAGCACGAGGGAAGCTGAAACAGGAGGATCACTATGAGTCCAAGCAATGTAGCAATACCCTATACCAAAGAAATAATTTTTTTTAAAGGATAAGAATCATACTGGGCCAGGGAGATGTGCCTGCCTGACAAACACAAAGACTTGGGTTTGATCCCTGGTACACACATGTCATGTTGTCCCCATGCCAAGGAGGCCACCGAAACCAGGCATGGTGACACACCTGTAATCCCTGCACTGTGTAGTGAGACCATGTACCAAATAAATTATTTTTTAAAAATCACCATACTGATGGTATATTTACTGTACACAGTTTTCTAGTTTTAGATTTGTTATATAACCACAAATCTAATTCATATGGTTAAAGGTAGCAAAATAGTTACTACAGTTTGTCATTTTGTAGGCTGTTTGATGTTGTTATTGCTGATTGTACTACTTTACCCAAAGTGATATAATTGTTCTAATCAGTTGTTCTTCCTGATATGGCAAGACAGAGACTACCTAAGGGTTATTAAAAATACCATAGGCCAGTGCCAGAGAACCAGAGGCTAGGCCAAATAAGCAACAGTATCTCAACCTCAGTAAACTGAAGACCTTGCAATAGACTCAAAAGGTAAAAGCCAGTTAGCTACACCTGGAAGACATCTCTGAAAAGTAGTCATTTCCTAAGAGTCCTAAATACTAGCAATAAAGCACTTATTCAACTGAGCTATCTCTGCAGCCATAATCAATTTACAGGCAAAGAAAAAAAAAAAAAAAAAAAAAAAGAGAAGACACCTAAGCAAGATGCAGTCCCAGGCTTCCAGCTCACCAAAGATAAACCCAAGGGTCAATAAGGTGGAACAATTTGAAAACCACCCATTTGGACTCTGAAGTTGTAACTGTGAAAGTAATAAAACAGATAAATGAAGCTGTAGAAAAAGAGCATAATTTGGCAGATAACTATAGAGATGGCAACCATGTTCTTAAAAGCACAAAATGCCAAAAGAATCCCTAACTAGACATATAGTATAAGTAAATGTGGCAGGATTAGACCCTACTGTATATTTTTGTTGGTAATTTAATGAGTAAAAAGGTAATTTTCAATACAAAGTTCTGGAGAAGCGAGATGTGGAGGTACATGCCTGTAATCCCACAACTTGGGAGGCTGAGGCAAGAGGATCACTGTGAGTTTGATGCCAGCCTACACTACACAGACCCTGTCTAAAAAACAGCCAAGCATAGTGGCACATGCCTATAATTTCAGCACTGGGGAGGCTGAGGCAAAAGGATCACTGTAAGCCCAAGATCAGCCTGGGCTACAAAGTGAGCTCAAGGCCAGAGTGAGGTTCATTGTGAGACCTTGTCTCAAAAAGACAAAAACAATCCCACCATGCCCGGCCCCAACCCCAGGGCACAGTGAGCAGGCAACAGAGTCCAGGTGTGGTGGCTGTAATCCCAGTACTGGGAGGTTGAAAACAGGAGGATCACCATGAGTCCAATCTTTGGAGTGAGACCCTCTATCAAAATACACAAATGGAAAAAAAAAAAAAAAAAAACAAGTAACCTAGGGATAGAAGCTCAGGGGTAAAGCATATGCCTAGCATACACCCAACCTTAAGTTTAATCCCCAACATTGCAGAAAATGAAGATTATAAAAGAAAAACATTTAGGACTTCATCAATTTAAAGTGCAACTTTTTGGGGGGAGGTGGGTGGAACCAGGAATTAAACTCAGGCCCTTAGCGCTTGCCAGGGAAGCACTTATTCCACTGAGCCATCTCCCTGGCCCAGGACTTCATCAATTTTAAAACTTGTTAACCAGATACAGTGGCACAAGCCTGTAGTCCTGGCTCCTGGGAAGGCTGAGGCAGAAGGACTACCTGAAGACAGGAATTTAAGGTTAACCTAAGAAACAGATTTGTACCTCAAAATAAACTGTATGTTTGAAACTATTAAGAAGTGAGGGGGCTAGGAAAATAGCTCAGCGGTCTAAAGCGCCTGCTTAGGCAAGCTCTCAGGGACCTCGGTTCGATCCCCAGCACCACATGCTGTGCCAGCCCCTTCCCCAGGGCGAGCTGAGCTGATCCCCCCCACCCCCGCAAAAAAAAAAAAAAGAGAGTCCGTGATGTGTAGTGAGACACTGTAATAAATAAATGAATTTAAAAATAAAATAAAGCTTTGATCTTTTAAAAAAAAAAGAATGAGGGACCAGGGAGATGGCTCAGTGGAATAAGTGCTTCGCTAGCAAGTGCAAGGGTCTGAGTTCAATCCCCGCATCCACCACAAAAAAAAAGAAGTGAAAGTTAAAGGGCAAGTAAGGAGCCGGGCGTGGTGGCGCACGCCTGTAATCCCAGCACTCGGGAGGCTGAGGCAGGAGGATTGTTGTGAGTTCGAGACCAGCCTGAGCTACAAAGTGAGCTTAAGGACAGACTGAACTGCATAGTGAGACCCTGTCTCAAAAAGACAAAAAAAATAAATAAATAAATAAATAAAGGGCAAGTAAGATAGCTCAGCAGACTAAGGGTCTGCTTAGGCAAGAGCAGGGACCAGGGTTCAATACCCAGTACCACATGCTGCATTGGCTCCACCCCTGGACACTGAGCGTGCCACAGAGACTGGGTGTGGTGGTGCACACTAGTAATCCCAGCGCTAAGGAGGCTGAAAACAGGAGGATCACTACGAGTCTGAGCTACCAGTCTGGGCCATGTAGCAAGATCCTGCCTTCAAAAAAAAAGAAGTATATCCAGTGATGATAGGAATACAAAGCTTTCTGCATGACAGAGAAAACAACAGAATAAAGAGATAATCTACAGAATGGGAAAAGAATTTTGCCAGATTTATTCCTTGGGTAGACAGCTAATATCTACAATGTAATAAAGAGACCCTGTACCAAATGAATTTTTTTAAAAAGTGAAAATTAAGGACTGGAGGATGGGTAAACTTCTACCCAGAATATATAAAGAGCTTTTACAATACAGTAAGAAAAGATGACTTGATGAAAATAAAGGGCCAGGAGATGGCTCAGTGAAATAAGTGCTTCCCTGGCAAGTGCAAGGGCCTGAGCTCAATCCCTGATTCCGAAAAAAAAAAAAAAAAAAAATAGAGACAGGATTTGAATGAGTATTTAAGGAAGTTGTGCAGATGTCAAGAAGATCATGAAAGAATGCTTAGTATCAGTCACTAGGGAAATGCACAGTGGAACCATGAGATAACACACACACTAGAGTAAAAAAAGTACAATACCAGCTGGAAGTGTGTCATGTGCCTACAATCCCACCACTTGATGGGTGCGTTGAGGAAGGAGGATTGCCACAATCTCAAAATCTGAAGCCAGTCTGGGCCATGTAGCAAGATCATGCCTTCAAAAAAGAAAAAAGTATAACAAGTGATGACAAGAACACATAGTTTTCTACAAGACAGAGGAAACATCCAACAGAGTAAAGAGATAATCTACAGGATGGGAAAATGATTTTGCCAAATCTATTCCGTGGGCAGAGAACTATTATATACAATATAATAAAGAACTCAAAAAAGAACACAGCAAACTCTTAGACAAAATACAAAACAGTACAGCCATATGGAAAATAATCAGCTGTTCTTGTAAAGAGACACAAGGCATGGCAGTCTCACTCCTGGCTGGTTAATCAGGAAGGGTGAAAATTTGTTTTCACCCAGCCTTTATGTGAAAAGTCAGCAGCTTTCTAAGTGGCATAGTAGAGACAACTTATCAGGAGACAGCAGGCAGTGCAAACATCTGGGACATCCAAATGATGGAAAAATTAAAAATAATGGAGTACTTTTTCACAATTAAAAACTTACTGGTAGAGGCCAGGGAGATGGCTCAGTAGAATAAGTGCTTCCCTGGCAAGCAGTGAGTTCAATCCCCCATTCTACAAAAAAAAAAAAAAAAAAAAAAAAAAAAAAAAAAAAAAAAAAAAAAAAAAAAAAAAAAAAAAAAAAACCTGGCAAGCATAAGGTCCCAAGTTCAATTCCTGGTACCACACACACAAAAGAAAAAGTTCTACAAATATTCAGTCTGGGCATGGTGGCGCACACCTGTAATCCCAGCACTAAGGAGGTAGAAATCAGGAGGATCACAAGTCTGAGCTGCATAATGAGACCCTGCACACACAAATAAATAAATCTTAAAAAAAATTTTTTTTGATTTATTGGTAGTTTAACAGGCATGAATGTCAAATACAAGGTAAATGAAAAAAAATCTTATGTATAGGAAATTCCACAAAAGGGTCAATCTATAATGAGACCAGTATAGTGGTGGTCAGGAGTAAAAGGAAAGGAAATGTTCTATTTCAGCCATGACTACATTCACTGAACTGTTTACACAAGTGGGTGGATTTTACTGGATATAATTTGTACTTCAGTAAAACTAACTGGAAATACACATGTGTGTGCACACACCAGTGCACATCATCTCAGATTGTCCAAACACTGGTTTGCTATTTCTCAGGGTGAGAAGTGTTGTTAGATTATGTAACTGTTGGAAATGGATTTACATACTTCATTGTTAGACAGGGTTAAGCATGGGTTTCTCTGAGTTCAGGGAAACATCCTCCTGATGTCATTTTTGCTCACATGTTCCTGAGACACCACCTCATGTATTATATAGATAATACTTTGGCTCATTTACACGAATTTTCCTCCTAGAGTTCTGAGCCTGCATAATTCTCAGAGCTTCATCAATCAATTCTTGGTTTCAGCAAGCCCTTTGATCATTTTTCTCTTGAGCAGCAGCCACTTGCCACTCCTTTTGGGGAACCTATAGAAATCTTCCTTCCCTCAAGAGAGAACTGATCTTATTGTAAGACTATACTACCTAAGAAAAGAATGAATACTATATTACAAGGAAGATTATTGGGGCCGGGGAGATGGCTCATTGGAATAAGCGCTTCCCTGGCCCTGGCAAGCCCAAGGGCCTGAGTTCAATCCCCGGTTCCACCAAAAAAAAACAAGGAAGATTTATTACAAGACAGAGTACCCTCAAGACACAGTACCCTTGGTCTAGCACTTTCCTTTTGAATTTCAAGGCAACACCCCTTCCAGGACCTTGGCTAAAAGGAAGAAAGGGCATAGTGTGTGCTAGAAAATAGACCTGACAACCCTGGAACCTACTTTGATTTAACTATGATCCTACCTTAGAGAAAGGAAAGGAAAGGTGAGTACTTGGTTAACCCCAAGGGAACTAGTAAACTGTTTTTCAATTTTTTATTAGTAAATTATTGGCATTATTTAGGTTTATTATTCATTTAATCTACATAACATTTTCCTTATATACGTCAGACTACTTGTAAAAATTAAGATATGAACAAGAGAAAGCCTTTGTAAACCCAAGACCCTACATGAATGATATATATGTTGCTCTTCAGGGATACACCCCAGCCTGCCACCATTTTATATCTGCTGTGTCTGTAGTTGTTGCACAACCACTGTTCTGTGGATGGGCTCAGAAGTGCACTCTGGCCAGCTGTATTCCATATTATAGTTTTAGATCTAAAATGTTACCCAATCCAGGTTATACTGGTTCTTGCCTGTAATGCCAGCACTCAGGCTAAGAGTTTGAGACCAGCCTGGATTACATAGTGAGTTCAAGGCCAGCCTGGATTACATAGTAAGACCCTGTCTCAATAAAATATAACTGACCCTGCCCACAGGGAACACTGAGATGAGGATTGAGACTGGGTGTGGTGGCATGTGCCTATAATCCCTGTGCTTAGAAAGCTAAAACAGGTGAACCACTATGAGTCCAGTCTGTGTAGTGAGACCCTATAGACCCTGTACTAAATACATTAAAAAATAATAAATTTTAAAACTCATGTGGGTACGTAATTGCATCATGAGGCACTACATTTGTCAGTGGTTTCCTCCATTATAAGTTCAGTAGTTAAATGTATTATTGCAAGGTAGGGCCTGGTTTGAGGTGGGTCCATGGAACATGTCCTGGAAGGGTATAGTCTCCCTGGCTCACACTTGGTGTCTGTCTGCCTGTCTGTCTGTGTCTGTCTGTCTCTCTCCCTCCCTCCCTCCATCCATCCATCCTTCCTTCCTTGTCTGTCTCTCTCTCCTCTTACCTCTCTCCCTCTGTTCCTCTGTCTCTGTCTCTGCTTTCTGGCTACCACAGATTAAGAACCTTGTCCTCTGCCCAGGACCTTCTACCATGCCTTTTGTGCCTGAATTCAGTTCAAGAATTGATGCCATGAGCCAAAGTAAATCTCTCCTCCTTAAAATTGTGCACGTGAGGAGCTGGGCGTGGTGGCGCATGCCTGTAATCCCAGCACTAACTAGAGAGGCTGAGGCAGGAGGACTGTTGTGAGTTCAAGACCAGCCTGAGCTACAAAGTGAGCTTAAGGCCAACCTGAACTGCATAGTGAGACCCTGTCTCAAAAAGACAAAAAAAAAAAAAAAAAAATGTGCACATGAGTATTTTTTTCCAATGACAGGAAAGTGACTAGGACGTCCACGGCTGTATGTGATCATGTTGCAATGATGTGGCTGGATTTCCAGTGGTAGCCTCCTGTGTGCTCCTTCCTGGGAGCCTGTAGTCTCTTGACTTTCTATTTCTGCAACATCTATCCCCAAGCCCTACACTGCCCTTGGGCTTGGCTCCTGGCACAGACCACTACCTGGGTACCTGCCTCCCACTGTACTGTTTGTTTGTTTTTGTATTTTTTAGGGATGGGTCTACAAGATGTTCAGGGTCTCACTACTAGATTGGAATCATAGTGATCCACCTGTTTACAGCCTCCCTAAGAGCTGGGATTACAGGAGTGCCACCATGCCCAGTCTTAGTTGCTGTCTCAGCATGCCCCAGGGATGGGGCCAGCACAGCAAACCCGGGTATAGGTGCTTTAATCCACTGAGCTATTTGGCCAGCTGCATTCTAATGAGTTCACTCTGTTCTGGGGTTTCTGGGAGTTAGAGCAAAGGCTTCTTGTTCCCTGTCATATGCTTACCCTTCATGTACTGAAAGCCCTGGCTGGCCTATCCATGAAGTTTATCCTAAACTTAGCACATTGATAAAGTTTCTCCCCTATCTGAATTCTCCATCCTGAGAAATGATTGAGTTGAGGGCATTCCACACACACTACATTCATGTTTTTCTACGTGTTCTTGGTGCTTAGGATGAACTGACATGCCAACAGAATTTCCAGGGAGATAGATCAGTAGAATAAGCATTTGCCTGGCAAGTGTAAGAGCCTGAGTTCAATCCCCTGTTCTTCCAAAAAAAAATTTTTTTTTAATTTCCCATACTGAGCATTTTCAAAAGTTTCCTGTGTGTGTTTCCTATTAAGAGATACTGGGTTTCTTGATTTCTCCACTCATTCCACTCCATGGTTGGGAGTTTTTCATTACAAGTGGAGACTGTCTCCTTAATGAAACCTTCTTCACTCTCATTACACTGCAGTATTTCTTCTCAGTGATAACTCCACAGTGTTTATTTAGAGGTGGCTTCTTGAGCCGGGCGTGGTGGTGCATGCCTGTAATCCCAGCACTTGGGAGGCTGAGGCAGGAGGATTGTTGTGAGTTCAAGACCAGCTTGAGCTACAAAGTGAGCTTAAGGCCAGTCTGAACTGCATAGTGAGACCCTGTCTCAAAAAGACATTAAGAAAAAAAAAAAAATAGAGGTGGCTTCTTGCCTGGCACGGTGGCGCAAGTCTGTGATCCCAGCACTCAGAAGGCTGATGCAGGAGCATTGTTGCAAGTTTAAGACCAGCCTGAGCTACAAAGTGAGCTCAAGCCAGCCTGAACCACACAATTAAACCCTGTCTCCAAAAGACAAGTAATTAGTAATAATAATAATAAAATAGAGTTGGTTTCTGTCCATCAGACATCTTCCCACAGTCCTTAAAGTCCAAGATTCTCAGGTGTGAGCTCGCTGACAGGCAAGAGGCAAGGTGTCTCTCCTGAACAGTCTTAAGGTGAGAAAGGCTGTTCCTTCTGGAAAGCTTTTCCACATTCTCTGTACTCCAGCAATGTCTCAGAGTTTGCTTATTCTGGTACTGAAACAAATCCTCATTTTGACTGAAGATTTCACCAGGTCTTTCATCTTCAAAAGGCTTCTTTCAAGGAAGTGTGGCAGCACACATGGAGATTGAGACAGAAAGATCACCAAGAGTTTAATGAGGCCAGCCTGGACTACACAGTGAGTTCAAGATCAGACTGAACTATTTAGCAAGACCTTGCCTGCCCCAGACAAAAAAAAAGACTTCTCCCCACTGTAAGGACCATCATGCTTTGTACAGTGGAAGAATTTCCCAAATGCTTTCAATTCCACAGGCCTCTCTATAGGGGACATACTATTACTAGCAATTTTTATCTCTAGAAAGAAAACTCAAAATCTTCCACATAAGTCATATCTATCAAGTGTTTTTTCACCAGAATAGGGTTTGCATACACACTGCTTTTCAAAATACATTATTTCTGTCCTTATTGTCCTTAGTTAGGTTGTTGCTAAAATCAACTTTCTACAAATGCAGATCTTGATTTTCATTGCTCTTCTCTTTCAGGTTATCAACTTTCCAGGATTCTAGAAATGAGAACAATTTATCATACCTTATAGAAGTTAACACAGCTGGTGGGAAAGGAGAATGAATACACACAAACCTAGTACAGCACAATTTTCCAGACTGAAAGTAATCCTGAAGGCAAAGATGTCATTCCATTAGGACTGAGACAAAACAAAAACCTTCAGTAAATAGAAAACAGAAAAAGTTATGTAGGTGCTTAAAAAATTCAAATCTGGAGCATTTAGAATTTCAGACCAGAAGCATTAAATACGTAACTTTAAATTGTTAAAATGGTATGACAGGTTCTGCCAAAAAAAAAAAAAAAAAACAGTATGACATATGAAGTTCGCATCAATAAGAAAATATATTTTTTTTTAAAAACTAAAAAAAGAAAATATATATCTAATTGCTTCTTTTTTTGAGATAGTCTCACTATGTAATTCAGGCTGGTCTTGAACTCAAAATATATACTTAATTATTTCTCCTTCTCCTTCTTCTTTTTGAGATAAGTCGCACATTCAGGCTGGCCTCCCATTTACAGCAATCCCCCTGCCTCAGCCTTCAGAGTGCTGGAATTATAAGCATCTAGCCCATAGCTCTATGATATATAGTTTTTGTGAATGACAATGTGTCTTGGTGAAGGCCACAGTAAGTTAGCTTTTCCTGAAATTTGACAATATCTCTTACAGAATTCAGCCTAAAAGTAAGAAAGCAAAGCAACACTTACGTAAAACTTAAACTTTCATGCAACAATTTTCTTTTTTGGCAGAATCAAGGATTGAACTCAGGCCCTTGTACTTGTCTAGGAAGCATTTATTCCTCTGAGCCATCTCCCCGGCCCCTTTGCAATAATTATTGATGCCAACATTTTTTTTTTTTTTTTTATCTTTTTGAGACAGAGCCTCACTATGCAGTTCAAGCTGGCCTTGAACTTACTTTGTAGCCCAGGGTGGTCTCCAACTCACAATAATCCCCTGCCTCAGCCTCCTGAGTGCTGGGATTACAGACATGCACCATCACACCCAGTTTGCTGCTAATAGCTAACAGTTAACAATTATTATAGTTGTCATTTCAGCAGTTAACTTTTTTTTTTTTTTTTTTTTTTTTTTTTTTTTTTTTTTTTTTTTTTTTTTTTTTTTTTTTTTTTTTTTTTTTTTTTTTTTTTTTTTTTTTTTTTTTTT
>PVKA01028233.1:0-29617 GCA_004027165.1 Ctenomys sociabilis
GAGCACCACAGACGTGGCCTTGAGGCAGGAAACAGCTTTGGTCTAGGTTCAGCGTCCAACTTGGACACGTTCTAGTTAGCTGACCTTAGAAAAGTGCCTTCTTCTTCCTTCTTCCATGGAGTGTTTTTTTTTGTCTTTTTGAGACAGGGTCTCACTATGCAGTTCAGGCTGGCCTTAAGCTCACTTTGTAGCTCAGGCTGGTCTTGAACTCACAACAGTCCTCCTGCCTCAGCCTCCTGAGTGCTGGGATTACAGGTCTGCGCCACCACATCTGGCTCTTTTCCAGTGTTTTGAACCAATGGCTACTACAAAAAATTTTGATAAATCTGAAAAAAAATTAATAAATCTGATTTTCATTTTCCCCACTGTAATCTCTGGCAGAAAGTAAGTATGTCTTAAAAATAAGCAGAAGGAAGAAAGAACCAAAATGCAGACAAATTTCCTTAGAATAAAAACTGCACTGACCAGATCACCATCCATCTCATATTCTAATACTGCTTTCCCTAGTTCATCTTTTGGGTGCAGTGCTTTGGTCTTTATTTTGTTATGCTTGAGATCCAACCTAAGACCTTGTGCATACTGGGTAAGAACTCTACCAAAGAGAGCAATTCCCAGTCATATTTTAAGACTAATCACTCCCCTCCCCGAGTGTTCTGGTTTGGATGAATAAACAATATAAAGAACTAAATAGATAAAATATAAATACTATGAAGTCACCAAAACAATTTCACAATATTTTTTTTTTTTTTTTTTGTATTTTAGGGAAGGGTCTATAGGATGTTCTGGGTCTCACTACTTGATCAGACTTATAGTGATTCAGCCTTCCACAAGCTAGGATTACAGGTGTGCACCACCACGCTCAGTCTCAATTGCCATCTTGGCATGTTCCATGGATGGGGCCAGCAGAGCAAGCCCAGGGATCAAACCCCTAGGTCCTGCTTGCAGGTGCTTTAATCCATGGAGCTATTTGGCTGGCCCTGGATTTTTAAATAAGAACTCAGAAAACAAAAATTAAAATTATTATTTCAGGTATGAACGGATGACCGTATCTTTGACCACGTGCTGCTTTTTCAGCTGTTACGGTAAAAAATTTTTTCTTTAAAGGGCAAAAGGTCTTTTTCTTTAAAAGATCTTTCTTTAGTTCTGTTTAGTATACAGATCTTATAATAAAGTTTTACATTGTACAGTTAGTTCTGCAAAATGAACAAATATCAGATCCACTGTAGCCAAAAGGCTCAGATTCCTTCATGTGGAGACAGAGAACACAGGGAAGCCACATTATTCCACATACCAGGCACCTCACTCTGGCTGAAGAACAATCGTCTTTGCAACCAATGGTCACTTGGATGAGGATTTTTCTGATCTGGCTCTTTAGGTGAGATTCTTTTTTTTAAAATCCACAGTGGGGCAGTCTTGATCTCTAATACAGAGTGAAATTTCTTTTTCTTTTAATCAAGGAAAGGCATAGCTACATCTGGGTCATGACAAACTACGCCTAGGGAAAAGGAATATATCCCCTGTATAGCACTTTTCTTGTTGAGAATTCAAGCCTTTCTCACCTTCCTCACTACTTCATTAATGTTCATCCACATGACCACCTTCAAAAAAAACAGAAAAACAAACAGAATGTCCAATGGTTTCATCCTGTCCTTCACTGTATTTACAATGCCTCTGAGGTACAAAACTCTGATTCTGGAGTTCTAAAGACTCACAGAACTGTTGAATGTGAACACACCTGAGGACATCTACCATATTTGCTTTTTTTTTTTTTTTTTTTTTTTTTTTTTTTTTTTTTTGTCTTTTTGAGACAGGGTCTCACTATGCAGTTCAGGCTGGCCTTAAGCTCACTTTGTAGCTCAGGCTGGTCTCGAACTCACAACAATCCTCCTGCCTCAGCCTCCCGAGTGCTGGGATTACAGGCATGCGCCACCACGCCCGGCTACCATATTTGCTTTTAAGACTTATTTTATCTTCTCCCACACAGAGAACATTCCCATCCCCTCAGTGCTTTGTCACACTCTGATGTCTTACTGCTTCCACTACTATCCACTGCTTTAAGATAGAGCCTTAGCGTCATTTTTAGCACCTTACACAGATTCAGTGGTACGTATCGGTTGTTGAGTATTATGAGTCCTTTTTACACTTTGGCAAACTGAAAACAAGCTAAGCTTAAAAAGCTTTCGTGTTGTTTTTGTTTCTTTAGTGGGGGTATGAGTTAATAATTCACAGAGAAGACACACTAAATTATTGAACAAAAGCTTCCAATAATTTTGACTTGGGAATAAGGCTTTTTGAAGTGGTACTGTGGAACTGCAGAATGAGTGAAAACAATGTTAATGTAACTAAAAAATGTACTAGTGGGGGGGGCAGTAAGGCATTTATTATACAAAAGCACACGAAGGTATCTAACAGGTTCATTTCTGTACCTCCCAACTAAAAAAACAAACAAACAAACCATTAGACAGATTTAAAAACTGCTTATCAGCACAATAGCAACAGCTATTATTCATGGAGTGTTTACTATGCCAGAAGCGCTGTTGACACATTCCCACTTAATCTTCACAGAAATCTCTACCATTTTATTGATGAGAAATCAAAGTCTCAAAGAAGTTAATTAAATAAAATCAGTAAGAATTTTTGAATGCATATCTTAAAAACTCCCAGGCCCCTACTCTTTCTATTGTATCAGAAACCTGGAGGACCCACTCCTTTGAATTTCAGGATAAATACTATTAATGCTGTTTATCACAAACCACACTTCCATTTCAGTATCAGATGGTAGGTTAGGTTATTTAGAGGCTGAATCCAGGGTCTTCATTCCTTCCTACCATCTCTGAGGTTTTCTTCAGACCCACAAACACCTTCTTATAATAAGAACACAGAAGCTTTTTGACTTGGGCATTTCGTGATGTCAGACCTGGGAAAATAGGTCTAAGTCACCATCTAGTGTTATCAATAACCTTAGGTTACTAACATTAAATTTTTTTAGTTCAGTAGAGTAAAGATACAGGCACTGACAATAGAGACACGGCAGCTTAATAGCAATTCATTATAAAATTAACAGACATGAATAGGCTTGAATTCTGTTGTAATTATGGTTGTTATTAATTCCTATAGCCTTAGGAGTAAAAGAAATTTTTAAAGAATCAAGTAAACTGGGGAAAATATTATATTTTGATAGGACACCAATCTGGTGTTAATGATTTTTTTCATTAATTAGCTACCTTTTTATTTCCAGGTCCAGCTTTAATACAGTTAAGACATAAATTTTAGGAGATAAGATGCAAAAACTACAAAATAACAACACGCACAAATGGACTTTGGGATCCATGTTATGAAAATCTGTAACATACGTATCGTTGCATGTTACCCTGTGCATGTCATTTGTTCTCTTTGTTTTTGCTTCTATTTTTCACTCTTCAAGTTAAAATACAAATAAATAAATTTTAAAAAGAAAAAAAAAAAAAAAAAAACAAATGGACTCTGGGGTAGCTTATGTGGCATTTATGCAAGCCAGACTTTATTAGATACCTCAGATATGGCAGGTATTATCTACAAAGCTTTTCATATAAGGCTCATGGACACATGATAAAATATGTTTGTATGCACTGTGAAGTAGCCCATGCACTGCAGTCAATTAAAAAAAATAGGCCTCAGAATAGAGTGGTCAAGGGTCATTTCTTGCAATAGATGAAACATGGGACCTATTCTACTTTATCAGTAATCAGAGGAAGGTGTTCAATATTTTTTTTAGCAAACAGCCACAAATGAAACATCTGTAGATATGGGTAGGTTGTATCAATGTTAGCCTTAGCTACTCTCTGGCTCTAGGTACTCTAGTATATAAACTTCTTTGATCTATTCAAGCTCTGGCCCAGAAAAAAAAAAAGAATCACAGTAATAACAAATGTGTTGGCAGATAACAGATTGGTAAATACAGTTAGAAAACAATACAATTTACTTTCAATAAACTTATAATCCATGTTGGCTCAAAAGGGCAAGCTATTTCTGGGGATCTTTTGTTTGTTTGTTTGTTTATTTTTAGCGGAACTGGGGATTGAACACAGGCCTTTGTGCTTGCCAGTCAAGTACATCTCCCCAGCCCAAGAGTGGGCTATTATGAAAAGTACAGGACTGTACCACTGTTGCCTCATGTAAGAATTACAATTGTAAATGTTAAATAACAAAAATATTGGTACAGATTTCCAGACTTCTCCCAAATAATAATGCCATTGAAAGCCATATAGTTCCCGGGCATATCTTTATAAGTTAACTGTATTTTAACTTTTTACTAAAGTTTAAGCAATCACTTGCACTGATATACCTTGCCTTGGTAACAAGCATAAAAAGAATCCTCACACCAAAGCTGACAATATAATTACTTGGACTCAGAGGATGGCTAGTGAGTAGTAAAGTGATAGGTGTTAAATAAATGAATGTCTAGGGCTTAGTGAAGAGTGAAACTATACGGAAAGTTTAGTTGTGACTAAAACATCTTCAAGGGTTTCCCAGAAAAGACAGAATTTGACCTGAGCATAGCATCAGGTTGGTAAAATCAAACACAGGATGAAGCATCTCCAAATTTAGGAGAATTAAATGTGCAAAAGTGTGATGAAAGCAGTTCTTTGAAATTAAATATGTAGTTATTTGTAAATGTAACAGATTAAGCAGATAGGCTGAATAACAACAGATACTGCTAAAAAGTAATCTAAAAGGGAAATTGACTGAATTTTAAAAACAACAGTCAAAAACAGCAATAAAAGATAAAGGGCCATACAGAATTAATCCACAAGTCTCACATCATTCATTCATTTATGCTTATCATCCTGAAATAGTAATTCAACATAGAATTAGGTAACAGAGAGGATAGGATTCACAAAGAAATAGCAGACGAAAAGTTGTGAACATGAGATAGTCTACCCTGAGACTTCAGTAGATAACTCCAGAAGTGAAGATTTATCTTACATATACATTGTAACAATCTGTCAGAAAAAGATCCCTCAAGAAGAGTGGAAAAAAAGAAAAGTATAGAAAAAATGTTAAGGGTCTGTTTATTCCGTAAGTATCATAAAAGATTGTTGGGGAAAAGCTGGTAAGCCCAAATAAGTGGCTAGAAATCAAGAATTGTAAGTCAAGAGAAAATGAAAAAGTCTAGGGAAGTCCTGTTCACTATTTGATATGTAGAAGATACTGTTTTATAAAGCTTAGTTTCATAATCACCCTCACTATTGATCAGGTATTAACAATGCATGAAAAATTCAGTTTTTACATATTAAATTCTAAGAAGTTTCTAAAAATCCATGAGATAACACTTGCACTCAGATGACCATGATCAAAAGGGCAGACAGGGGCTGGGGAGATGGCTCTGTGGAATAAGCACTTCCCTGGCAAGTGCAAGGGCCTGAGTTCAATCTCTGGAAAAAAAATTTTCCGAAAAAAAAAAAAAAAAAAAAAAAGTTCTAAAGTTGAATAAGGTGTTTGCTGCATAATTCTCTGAGCACACTAAAAGACCACTAAATTATACACTTTAAATGTTCAAATTATATTGTGTGTGAATTTTACCTAATAAAGCTATTATATAAAAGTCATTAAGAATAACAGCCCTAATTAAATGAATGAATGGCTGAGGTACTTAATATTTACAGAAGCATGGATTGGAACCCTTAAATACATATATCTTTAATTCAGACACCTCAGTGATTTTCAATTTTTTGAAATTCAGATTTTCACTTAATATGTCTTACATCTAGATGTCCCCCCAAAGCCTTATGTGCTCATAGGTGAGGCTTTTGGAGGTAACTGGATTGTGTGTGTGCAACACTAGATCAGTGCACTGATTGGTTTAGCATAGTTCTGGGTGTGTCTGTATGGATTTAGCCAAGATGGAAGACTTCAGTAAAGTACAAGTGGCACTAACCATTAGGCTGATAGCCTGGATGAAACAAAAAGAGAAAGCAGAAAGAAGACTGCTGTTTTTTTCCTGCTATACCATGAATTAGTTTTCTTCTACCATGCCCCCCACATTGCCTTGGAACCAGATGACTAGGCTAAAACCTCTACAAACTGGGAATTAAATAAACCTTTCCTTCTTGAATGTTGAGTATTTTGTCCCAGCAATGAGAAAATAGCTCTGACATCAATTAACATTTTAGAAATGGATTTCTGGTTCTTTTGCTTTTTCTTTCTTTTTTGGTACCAGGAACTCAGGCCAGGGCCTCATGCCTGCTAAGCACGTGCTGCTCCGTTGAGCTACATTCCTGACCTCAATTTCTGGTTCCTTAAGAAAAAGAGTTGTAAGCTGTAAATCTATGATTGGTCTGGCCAAAGAGATCAATGCCACACTGACTAATAATCAGACCCGTGTTTACTCACTTCCATTCTGTATCCAATGAACATTAACTCTAATCCTTAGAGCTCCACAATTACGCCCATGTAGTTAATGCAGAATCTGTAGTTCTCAGAGGGTACTAACTTGTCAGAGATCATGACACCAACAGGGGCAGATCTGGTACTAGTCTGACTCCAATCCCATGCTCCAACTGGCTTTTCAGAGGAGCACATTCCTGATACACAATAAAAGAAAGGAAAAAGCATCACATTTCTGTTAATAAACAGACTATTTGCCTCCAAAAAGGAAAATTTTCCAAAGGGGTAGAATGGAGATAGTGCTTTAGAAGGATAGCTTTTAAATGGCTTTAGATGATTCTTGATACCCTTGGGTGACAGTTGATTAGCAAATTAATTATGTCTTAAAATTAATATTTTAAGGTATAAAGCCTATGGTATGAAAGTTTCAATAATAAAGGGGTTATATTTAAGTAAGGCTTATATTTAAGTAAGATTCTAACTCTCTAAATATTATATATAGAAGTAAAAAAGATAAATGATCTTTCAATAAAAAGTCATGTAAGAAAATCTCCCATGTAAAGAAGTTGAATATACATTTGTCATTGATAGGGCAACTAAATTGTATGAATCAAGAGGGAAAACACAATAAGCAGAAAAAAAATGTCTTAATAATAACTCTAGGTGACAGACACACTAATGATTCCATGAGGCAATTCTGACTATTAGGCAAACTGTAAAAACATTCAGAGAGAAGAAAATATTTGCAAGTATTTCCTCCATTTCTCCAGAAAAGGGCTGGGGTGATAGCTCAGTAGAATAAGTGCCTGCCTGGCAAGTACAAGGTCCTGAGTTCAATTCCTGGTACCACAAAAATAAAAAGCAAAAACAACATTTCTCCAGAAACAGCATGAAAAAGTAGACTTCTTATTGATTATCTGCCTTCAATCTTCATGATGCTAATTAATGGCAAGTAAAACTGATCAAGAATTCTGTATACTTCCTGCATAATTTATGTCTAAATATAAGAACAATTATTCAATATTTATGTTAAAATACTGTTGTGATCAAATAAAAAGTACAATAGATAGCAAATGAAAATGTAAGCCTCTATTCTATAAAGAAACGTCTCTTGCTTTCTATTTCCTTTCACAAATATGATCAGGATGTGGGAGTCAAACTGTACAGTGATGTCCTAAGCCATCAAAATAAACATGGAGGTAAATGGAAGTGATTCCTATCAAACAAGTGAATGACATCACTGACAATAGTGGGAATTGACCCAGAGTCTCACACATGAACACCTTCATCTAGCCCCCAACATGAAGTTCTTTACTGTTCTAGATGTTCAGAAACTATGTCATAAATGGATAAGAGGTTAAGAGAGACAATGAGAACAAAGATCCTTCATAGCATAGTTGGCAATTATTAATGTTTAAACAGAAACAAAGATAATACTGGGGCTGTAGTATACCTTTTACCAACGCATTATAGGCACTGGGAAAAAACTGTCTTTAATACAAACAGCAGTGTGAGTAGTATAGCTTGAGAAGGACTATTTAAAAAGGAGACAAACCACAAACAGGGAGATGTTCAAATCTCTGCTAGAACAAGAACTGAACAGGAATCCTCTTGAAACAATGAGAACCTTGAGGTGCTTTGAAGACTCACTGTGGAATTTAATTTCTAAAGCTTCATATATATTTGTTCAAAATGCCTATTAACTTATGAATTTAATCACAGGAAGAGAAGTTGATCTCACCTTCAATCACTTAACAATTTACCAGGAGCACAACTCAGGCAGCACATTTGTTTACATATTAACTATCCTCGGCATTACTCAGGCACATGTCATTTCCAACAGTTGGTTCTTGTATTGAGTAAATTTGACAAAGTTATTTTTATACTTCCTGCTTTCTTAAAAAGTTAACAAAAATTATGCAATTTTGGGTCATCCTGTATTTAATTTTTTTTTCAGAACTGGGGATTGAACTCAGATCTTTGAGCTTACCAAGGAAGCGCTTATTCCACTGAGCCATCTTCCTGGCCCTGGGTCATCCTGTATTTAAACACTTGGATTGGTTAGGGGTCCATAGTACACAACTCATGGACTCTTATTGTGACAATGCAGAACTTTTTATGTTTTACACACACACACACACACACACACAACCTACGAATGGGATTTTCTTTGTTTAAAAACACTTTAACAGCACATGAGTTTGAGGAACTACACCTTTATATTTCAGATAAATTATTCAAAACATTGATAGAGTATAAAAGGAAAGCTCAACATTTTCACTAAGCTAATGAAGGAAGGAGAATTTACAACAAATTCAAAAGGAAGGCATTAATACTTGATTTTAAATGGATCCATTCTAATATTTTCTTTTGCTGTGTTTTGAGACAGTCTCTTGCTATGTAGTTCAGGCTGGCTTTGAACTTGAAAAAGATCCTCCACCTTAGCCTCTGTGGTACTAGGATTACAGGCATGTACCACCAGGCCCAGCTAAATTGTTCCATCCTATATCTGATAATTGCAAAGATGATTTTCCTTAGAATCATTTTGTAAATAAAACAGACAATACATAATATAGCTGTGACCTAAATGCAAATTCAAGGTTTATTTTTAAATGGCTTAATTACACTCATGTTACAGTCAGAAACCATAAAGTATGTATATTAAATGTACATTTTGGAATACCTGAAAGATGTGAATGCATAGTAGAACTGTGGTAGTGTGTCAGTTGTGTTATCAATTTAAAATAATTACTGCATACAGAAAACATGTTTCCAATATTAACAAGGTATCAGTGGGTGACAATATCTCTAAAACATAGCTACAACAAACTTGACAGGTAAACAAGAATGATCTCTGTTGTGCAGAATTAAAATACATACAAGAATAAGTAAACTGCTAAGAAGCTTGGTGATTGCTGACCTTTCTGACTTAAAGCCTTTAAAAATCACTAATATATTAATATTAATTTGTTCAAGTCTTGATTAAGTTGTATAACAAGACAGTACCCTGTTAAATTTTTTTAAAATGTATTTAGTACAGGGTCTAAAGGGTCTCACCATAGATCGGACTCCTGGTGATCCTCCTGTTTTCAGCCTCCCAAGCACTGAGATTACAGGCATGCACCACCTTGCCCAGTCTACACCCTGGGGGCGGGGCTAACATGGCATGCCAGGAATCAAACGTTAATTTGGTTTTTAAGGAGAAATTAAATATTGATATTTAGTAAGATTTACAAATTGATGCTACACTATAGGAAAGGGACTCTTCACTGAGCAGGGTCAAAAGAACACATCCAGGACAGCCCTGGTTCCTAGGGCTTCTAGATATTTGTAGGAGTCATACCTGTTCTTTGTAAAAGCTCATAAAAGTTCCTGGTTTGTTCCAGCTGAAAAGTCCTATAAATTAAAACATAACTGGATAGTTTTACATTGCCCCACTGCAGGCCTATGAGTATTCTACTGAGAATCGGCCCATATTCATTTCCCAGTATTTAAAGATTGAGACGAGGTTAACTGAAGAAGGAACACCAGGCATGGGCATGGAGTGGGGGTAGGGGTAGTAACAATATACTCTTAACCCTTTTTTATTTTGAAACAAGGTCTAAGTTGCTTTGGTGGTCCCTTCTCTGCCTTCCAGAAGCTGGGATTTTTGTGTACACTGGCATGACTGGCTTGTTTTTAGGAAAAGTCTTCATTATGTTAAAATAATTAATGCAAAAGTATAAAAAGGCAAAATAGCCTTTAATGTGATGTTAAATTCTCATATGAAAAAAAACAAACCCAATTCCAGATACACATCTAATGCAGAACTACTGACATTTCTATTTCTCTAAGTTTCAGGCATTTCATAGAAATATATATCTATCTTTTATATATCTGAATACATTCTGTTTGGCTTATCAAATTATTGAACATTTCAACAGTAATATTCAATGCAGGTACAAGTACTGCAGATAAAGACATTCTTAATATGGTAGGCACAGGTATGGCTCTTTCTAGAGAGCATTATGGGCCTTTTAAAATTTATAGCTTAGAGCGCCTCTCAGGGACTGCGGTTCGAGCCCCAGCACCACATGCCATGCCAGCCCCTCGCGCAGGGCTGGCTGAGCTCACCCCCCACCCCCGGGAAAAAAGAATCCGTGATGTGTAGCAAGACACTGTAATAAATAAAGGAATAAAAAAAAAATTAAATTAAAAAAAAAAAGAAAGGCCAGGGTGATGTCTCAGTGGAATAAGTGCTTCCCTGGCAAACCTAAGGGCCTGAGTTCAATCCCCAGTTTCAGGGGGGGGAAAAAAAAATCACACATTTTCTCCTCCAAAATTCAGCTTCTGAAAAGCTATCTTCAGGAAAAAGGTAATTTTATAAATATATTTATTACATCATTCTTTAGAGTAGCAAATCTAAATGGTCACCAACAGAGGAATGGCAAGATAAATTTTGACACATCTATAATTGACCAACTACGCAATTGTCATATTCAACATTTACTGTCAGGTACTCACCTAAGTATTTTACTCACTTGTCCTTTACAAGAACCCTATGAAATAAGTTCTTTCAAAGGCCATACTGATAGGCCCTGCCTCTGAGCTGCAGAGTGAGACCCTGAACCAAATACATTAAGCAAATTCTTTCATATACTGGTTCATTATGCTGACGAGAAAGCTCAGTAATTCCTGATTGGTTATGAAGCTCAAAAGTGATAGTGCTCGAATTCTAAATGCTCAGTTCAGTTTCAGGGGTTAAACTCTTCAATACGGAACTATTACTCAAGTTTGTATGTTACTTTTCAGATAAGTTACTGGATTCTATTTTACAATTTTTCTTTGAAAGATTTTTGTTTCAAATTCACATGTAAAAGTGGTCTCCGGTTTTCTTTTAGGAGAAACATCTTTTCCTTATTTCAGTGTCAATGTTATTTCTCTTAATTAAAAGGAACTTGGAAAGTTTTCTTCATTGTGTATTTTCAAATAGTTTAAAACAGCACTGGAGTGATCCTCCCCTTCTTCCTTTCTTTCCCCCCTCTTTCCTTCCTTCCATCCATTCTTCCTTCTTCATTTCCTTTTTTCTTTCCTTCCTTCTGTCCGTCTGTCCTTCCCTCCATACCAGAGATTGAACTCAGGGCCTTTACACTGAGTTCTAGCCCCAGCAGGACTATCTCATGTTTTAAGGAATTTCATTTAGTTGCTAACTTAATACAGGTTGGTCCAAAATTTATGACCCTCCTCTTTTAGCCTCAAGAATTCTAGGATTACAGGAATGTACCATCATGCCTAGCTAGAATGATTTATTTCCTAATTGTTTGGTATGATTTCCTTGAAAATCCTGAATTGGAGGGAACTCTTTGACAAATTATGTACTTCATCAATAATAACTCTACTTTAGATCTATGGTCAGTTACAGTAATATATTTTTCTTTTTTTTTAATTTTTGTTTTATTGAAGTACAAATATCAATGAGACAGTTTTAAGATACCTTGACAAGGTGGATTTGATAAATTAATACATTGCAAACTGTTCTCATAATGTTTTGGTATCATATAAGGTGCATACATGATATACTTATAGACATTATTATACCGTATGTCTCTTATCATTAAATAGAGTGTAGGTGTTTGCGTATCTTATTTTTTATACCTGAATTACATACAGTCATATATTTTTCATTTCATGTTTTTAAAATTTAAACCGCCTTATTGATCTATAATTTAAATACCATAAAATGCACATGATTAAATGCTTTATAGTAAATTTACAGAGTTGCACAATGGTCACAATAATTTTAAAACACTATCATCACCCTAAAAGATCCTCATGCCCATCTGTAGTGCATGCTGTCCCTTCCTATTTTATGTTAGTAATATAAATACACAGGGCTGGGGAGATGCCTCCGTGGAATAAGTGCTTCCCTGGCAAGCGCAAGGGCCTGAGTTCAATCCCCAGTTCCACCAAAAAAAAAAAAAACCCAAACAAATACAAATACACAGCTTTATGTATATGAACAGGTAAGTTTATGTTATGTGAAATAAAAATCACAGAATCAAATCTTGGATGTTTCGCACATGGCTACATTGTATTTATTTATTTATTTTTTGGTGGCACTGGGGATTGAACTCAGGACTTTGTGCTTACCAGGGAAGCACTTATTCTACTGAGCTATCTCCTCAACCCTATGGTTACATTGTAGAAAAGTACTTTAAGAAAGTAAAATGGCACCAAACATCTATTTATTTATTTATTTATTTTACAGTGCTGGAGACTAAGCCTATTTATTTAGGAATGCTGAGCCACATCTCTAGCCCTTTTAATTTTTTATCTTGAGTCAAAGTCTCACTAAATTACCCAGGCTGGTCTCTAACCTGCAATCCTCCTGACTCAAGTCTCCCAAACAAGTGGAGATTAAAAGCATAGGCCATGCTACCTGGTTCATTATATCTTTCTCATAGCTCATTAAAACTACCTGCTATTTGTGGGGAAACAAAGTACAACTGCTCTCATTTTCCTATGTACAGTGCTAAGATTACTAAAAACAAATATTCCTAACAGCCCTACTGGCAACAAGCAAATGGAGGCTTGACCACAGCAACCTCTGTCCCTAGGCATATCAGAAATACCCATTTTTCTTTCTTCATGTTCATCAAATTACACGTTTTATTTTTCTTAATTTCTTTTTACTTTTCCTAATGAGAATGTAGAAAACATCTAGCTATTTCTGAATTGGACAAAGTGTTTTTAACCCATAATGTTCAGCAACTTAGTGATTAAAATTATGCAAAGCTAATTAGAAAATCAGCCAATATTTTTAGTTAACAACAGAGATTTTCTAATAAGGAAGCATTTATATCATTTTATTCCCGATCCTCGCTAAGTAGGATTTCCCCCATAGAGCAGGAATATTCATGTTGAAGATTAGAATTTCAAAAGAAAATATTTTTGCATGTTCAGACATGTATATTAAAGATTCTTAGGGAAAAATTCTTTAAGTACTGAATTCTTCCAATTATAAAGGTCAATAGGAAATGGATTTTTAGAGAAGTGGAATAAGTGTGGACTTTGGAACTACACACATACATACAAACTGCAGGTCCACCAAGTAACAGAAGGTAGGAGTCCATTCTGTTCCTCTCTTTTTAACCTCCCTTCCTGACAGGCCCTTGGAGAAAAGAAAAAAGGCAAACAAAAATGCTTCACTGGAAACATCCTCCCGAGATTTTATTGTGAATTTATACTGATTTTTTTTTTAAACAAAATTGGAACAAAAGTAACTAAGGTAAGTTTTTCTCTTGTCAACTTAATATCCTTATTGGCCATCTGTTAACTTTCTATCATGTTTTACTCAAAGATATAAAGTAAGCCTCACAGACATTTAAGCATATTTTGCAGGACTGTTTTGGGATTCAAACAGATGTGTACTTAAATGGAATGTTCTATTATGAAGCACTCAGGGGCATGTAATTACTGTATTGACAAGTACAAATTCACAATAAAGGTATCTCACACATATAAGCTCACACATATTCAGTCTGTCCTATTTTCATCCTAGGGATATATTTTGTTTGTTTATTTATACATATATATTTAGTTATTTTGACAGCTATATCTTTATTTGCTTAGTGTATTAAAAGTATACTGGTTTTAAATACCCTATAAACAAACATCAGCCCTGTCAGTATAGTCTTTGGTTTTTAAAATTAATGGTATAGGTGTTGCATTGATTACACAGTGGTTACAAGGGTCTTGATGCATTGGTACATACAGTCCAAAGGAAACAGGCGGAGAACCTACACCTTGTGGACATACAGGTCAGAGTCACTGCAGGGACATGCATGCAGGACAAGGGGCCATGGTGTGGCCTTGCTACTTCTCCCTCTGCAACAGCAAATGACCCCAAGCACAGCCTGCTTTTGTGGCAATGGGACTGACCTTTCTGACACCACCACACGGTGGGGTGGGGTGAGTCCTGCAGGTACTTGGGGCATTAGGGATGGTCTCTCATGTCGCTGGCTGTCTCATTTTCTTTATTTATAAAAGTCATAGTCCTTAAAAATATTTTTTTCAGTTAAATAAAAGAATTACACTTAAATCTCCTAGGTTCATATTTTCTAATTCTTTTCTTAAAAAATGACTCAGAAGTTATCAAGTCATTAGTAAGACATGTAACTTTTAACTGAAGATCAGCTTTCTGGATAGAAAAAGCATAAGATGGAAAAAAACCCTATTATGGGTTTAGTTCATGGTTAGTTGGATCTAAGACACAACACTAGATTAATCCAACCCATGTTCCTATCACCTTCCAAAAGCCCATCTCTAAGTACATGAAATATTTGGGGGATATTTTAGATCTAACCGATAACAATACTACTACAGATCCCTTCTTCCAAAATAGGCCAAAGTTTAAGGATCTGAAACCCTGATTACTAACCCTGGACAGTGGAGCACCTTAAATCCCAGTTCTTCAGGAGGCTGAGGCGGGAGGATCTCCAGTTCAAAGTGGGCAAGTGAAACCTTCATTTCAAAACAAAACAAATAAAAAAACTTGACTACTATTACAAAATCTCTCTCCAACGTAGTTATTAGAACTTTAGAATTAAAGTCATGAAATCTAAAATCAGCATTTCTTAAGGGTTTACTACAGAACTTGCAAAAAGAAAACAGATTTGGAAACAACACTTTTTAGAAACAAAAGAAGAGAAATTAGACCTGATCTCTTATTATTTTGATGACTTCCATTATTCTTCATCCCTGGCCCCTTCACTTTCTTTTTTTTTAGCTACAGAGGTAGTTAAGACCATTTCTGTTTAAGCTAAGTTTTAGCTGAAAACCTGGAGAAACATTAGTATTTTTTTCTCAGCCAAATACATAAAAATATAGTATTTTTCCATTTTTGATTATCCCCAAGTACAGTTATTCTCTTTGAATTAGTGCCATGCTTTCCCCTGTTGATCCTATCAAATTGGTCTAAATGAAAGCAAAGAAAAGTAGAGATGGGGCCATGGAGACAGCTCAGCAGCATAAGCACCTACCTGGCAAGTGCAAGGTCCAGAGTTCAATCCTCGGTACCACAAAAAAAAATATTAAAAAAAAAAAAAGAGAAAGAAAAAGAAAAGCAGAGATAAATCAGTAATGTAAATGAGAGAGCAAAAAAAGAGGATGCTTTTAGTCACTGTAAATTTATGCTATTTTTTTAAGAGATGATTTGGAAAAGAGATCAGACATAAAAGGCAGTCTTTAGTAATTCATTAATGAAGAAAATGATGTTAAAACAACTGTACTAGTACACAAGAGACAGAATAAATATACACATATATTTTTCCCAGAATGATGTATAAAACCAAAACTAAATAAAACCTAAGTATTCATTAATAAGAGCATAATATAAAAGGTATGCTATTTGTGAGCATGGAATGTTACACAACTGTCCTAAGAAAAAGTAATTTATGTACCAGCATGGAAGGACTTTGGAAACAGTTAAGAATGCAAGATAAAATATTTTCACTCCTCTGTGTATGTGATTTTAGATCTCACATAAATAATTACAGAAAGAGAAGACAGAGGGACAGAATCTAGAATGACACCAACAAATGAGGTGGAGGGAACTTTATGGTATTACTTCATACATTTCTCTACACTATTTAAGTAAGTATAATGAAAAAAAAAAACTCAGTCATGTATTATAACAAGCATGTAGCTACAGAAGAGAGCTACATGTTAGAGCATGTTAGAGTTATAATGATTAACTCTTGGGTTTCTTTCCATCTGCCTATGGTACATCATGCTCTGGTGGCACATGTAAGTAAGCCCTAACAAAGTTTCCCAACATGATTCTGTAAACTTAATGAAAAACTTTGCCACCACTACCGATTGCACTTTGGCTGAGTACATCACCAGCTGAAGATCCTTCAACAAAGTCCCCTGACTTATTTCAGGCATAAGGTTCAGAGGAAGGGTACAAGCACCGAGGGCCTCTGCACACTCCTGAGCAGCCCCATTCCCTTTGTACTCCCAATGTCACTGCTGTTCTACCTAATCTGCTTTAGGGATTAAATGATTTTTCGCCAGACCTCACACACTATTTTCACAATCCTCCTGACCTTGTTCTTACTAGTAACTGTATCCTGCATTCCATCATGCCAGCTCATTTATTATCTTTCTTGAAATTTTTACAGTAAAAATCCAATTTCAACAATATTCAATCTGTTAGGATTTACAATCCACTGATCTTACCTAATTTATTTCTCATATGACCTTATTCTTTACTTCCCTTCTTCCCAGGTTAAATTGACAACATTACAGTGCTCCCTTCCTCTCTTCCCTCTGTCACATCTACATAGAATTTCACTCCAAGTGGAGCCTCCTGTTGTGGAACACATCTGTCTGTGCTCCAATCTCTGTGTTCTCACCTTCACTGAAAAATTAAGGATAGTCCTAACTCTGGGACTCACCAAGATTCCCATTTCTTTCTTACATAACTTTTCCTCTTTGTTGGATAATTCCAGAGCTACAAATACAGTGTAACTTCTCTCACTTTAAAACAAAAGAAAGAAGAACAGTGCTACCTAGCCTTTTCTATCAGCTATTTCTCTGCTCCCCTTTCATTTATTTTCTGCTCCCCTTGCAGACAAAACAAAACACCACTTTTTGCTATTTCAAATTACTGTCCTCACTCTCTCTGGAAATGTTGTCTGTAACATTTGCTGGCCAATCCCTCCTTTTTTTTCTGGAACATTTTCTCTATCTGGCTTCCAGAATACTTATTTTAGTTTTGGGCCTATATTCTCCCTGATTTCTCAGTCCTTTGGGGGTTCCTATGTATCACGTTTATGTATCTTTGGCTAGATCAATCCTTAAAACTCAGGGACTATTTGTCTGTTTATTTACCTATTTGAGACAGCTGTTAAATTGCCCAGGCTTGGTTCCAACTTGTGATTCTCCTGGCTTATCCTCCCCAGAGGTCTACTGGACTTACTGGGGGCTTCACTTATACTCACTCCCTAGGTGGTTTTTAGTTTATCTGACATCCTTATGACACCCTACCTAGTTTGGGCCAATCCCCTAAACACCACATTTGTACATTCAATCACCGATTTGTGTATTCAATGTCTGATTGTGTATAACCAGCTAGATAAAAAGCATCTTTAACTTCGCATACTTACAAATGAACTCAGCAACCTTCTAGAAACCTGCCCGTCCGACAGCATACCCCATGCTTTACTTAATGCTCACAGCGACTAAGGCCAAAAACCTCAGAGTTATCTTTGACTTCTTTCTCTCATACCAACAGCCAATCCATCAGCAGGTCCTATGGAAACACAACCCAAATCCAGCACTCCTTATCAATGCTCAACAGCCCTAGTCCAGGTGTGTTGTTAACGTCTCTGGCCTAGATTACTGCAGTAGTTTTCTGTCATTTCTCTCTGCTTCCATCTTGTGACTAGTACCAATTCAGTAGCCAGTGCAATTCAATTGAAACTCCAACTCAGATAAATTCTTACCATTCCACTTAAAATAAAATCTGAACTACTTATATTTTTACGGAAGGGCCTACAGGATGTTCGTGGTCTCACTCTTAGATCAGACTCATAGTGATCCTCCTAACTACAGCCTCCCAAGTGCTGGGATTACAGGTGGGCGCCACTATGCCCAGTCTCAATCGCCATCTCAGTGTGCCCTGGGGGTGGGGCCAGCAAGGCAGGCCTGGGGATCCAACCCCTGTCCCCTGCACCTGCTTGCAGGCTCTTTAATCAGGCGAGCTATTTGGCTGGCCCTTCAAACATCTCCTAATAGCCTGCTATAGTTTACAGGGTCCATGCCCATTCCACATTAGCCCGAGGTTTCTCAAATACCACCTCTACTTCAGGGGCTTTATCCTATAGTTCTCTGTGCCTACACCTCTTTCTTCAGCCATCCACTGGCTCCTTTCCTCCCTTACCTCATGTTTCACTCAGAGAACATCTCAGTGATTTCCACAGTTCCTTATCAAACATTCTACAGAATCAGTCATTAAGCACCCTCTGTCCCTATTCTCTTCTACCATTTGTCTCAAAAGCAATTGTTAGGATCTAACCACTGGAGTATAAGCTTCCTAACAGTAGGAACTTTTTCGTTCCCATAATTCAAAAGCCTTAATGCCCTACAACCTGATTAGAATATGCTAGATGAGAATCAATATATTACAGAAAATGATACTCAATTTTAACACAGAAAACTTTACATACATTTGATCCTTCTGAAAGAATTTTCTACACCTGCTACTAATACAGAATGCTTAATCTTGTCTTTTTAAAAACAATTATATAAATACATTTTTAGTAAACCTATCCTCCCCAAACCATGGTAGATTTATTTTAATATCCTCACCATTAAATTCTGTACACAGAATAATACCTCCATCATGCTCTGCTATGCAAAAGAAATGAATAACTTTTACTCTAGACAGCAATCTAGATCCACTATGGAAGTGATTCAAGTTTTAATCCAAGAAGGATCATTCTAGTTCATTAGCTCATCTTAAGAACCTTAAGAATCTTAAGGTAGTTATAGTTGGCAGAAAAATTTCCTACTTTTGTCCCCACTCCCCTTTTATTTTTCTATATTGAAGACAGGGTCTACAGGGTCTCACTACATGCACCAGACTCATAGTTATTCTCCTGTTTTCAGCCTCCCAAATGATGGAATTACAGATGAGCCACCACTCCCAGTCTCATTCACTGTCTCAGCATGTCCCATGGGTGGATCTGGCAAGTCACACCAGGGATTGAACCTCACCACCCACCCCCCATTGTGTGCTGAGAGGGTGCATGAGACTGGGTGTGGTGGCACACAGCTGTAATCCAATCTCTTGGGAGGCTGTAAATAGGTGGATTACTAGAAGTCCAATCTACTAAGTAGTGAGACCCTGAACAACCTGTAGACCGTTCCCTAAAATACAGAAAAAAAAATAATTTATTTTTTGGTACAGTGTCTCGCTATGAAATATCTGAATACCTCTAGACATAGCATGTAGAAAATAACAAACAGCATAATCGAGAGGGCAAGAGAAGTTGCTGTATGGTCCTGGATAAAGAATAAAGAGCTCTCAAAATGGTAGTTATGCAAGATTATTAGATGAACCCATTTAAAAGGTAATTGAAGATTTCTACAAAACAGTATTAATCTTTTTGTTGTTGTTGTTGCTGGAACAAAATAATACATTTATTACGTATTCTTTTATTTTTTTATGTATTTAGTGCAGAGTCTGCAGGGTCTTACTATACAGATTAGATCTGGTTTTTTTATTTATTTATTTATTTTTATTTAATTGAAGTACAAATATGAATCAGATGGTTTTAAGACACCTTAACAAGACAGATTCGATAAATTAATACACTGCAAACTGTTTTCATACTGTTTTGGTATCGCAGAAGGTGCATACATGATATTATACGTACAGACATTATTATAGCACATGTCTCCAATCAGTAAATTAAGAGTGTATCTGTTTACTTATCTTAACAGTATCAATCTTATGTCAGGTATATACATATTTTTTCGTGTGTGTGTGTGTGTGTGTGTGTATAAAAGTAGTAAAAAAAGAAAGAAAGACACTGTAGAAACAAACACAGAAAAAAAGGGCCAGAGATGTAGCTCAGTGCAAAGGCCCTGGTTCAATTTCTAGCACCATAAAAAGGGGAAAAAATGCAACAAACACTAGCTCAGCACTAAGGTTACAGACCTTCTTTACGTTCACCAGTTTTCAAAACCAGTATGTGGGGCATTTACAAATGTTCTGCATCACTGAGCTTTCTTTGTTGAAGACTGAACCTAGGACTTTCCAAAGAGTTATATCCCCAGCCCTTTCTTAAAATTTTGAGGCAGTGTCTAAGTTGCTTGTAAGAGCTTGTATCAAATTTGCAATCCTCCTGCCTCGGCCTCCCAGAGACTTCTTCTTTTAATAAATAGGATATAAATTAAAAGTTTAAAAAACTCCAGGGGCTGGGGAGTTAGCACCGTGGTCTAAGAACCTGCCTGGCAAGCTTTGGCAAAGACCTGAGTTTGATCCTCTTGTACCATAAGCTGCATAGGCCCCTGAACTCCAGATGTGATGTGCTAGCCACCAAAACTGAGCATGCGAACACATGATCAGTGCTGGGAAGGCTGAGAGAGAAGGATCACTACAAGTCCAAGCTATGTCATGAGACCCTGTACCAAATAAATAAATAAATAAAGACTAAAAAAAAAATTCTATTGAGTTTTTTCTCTTCATCTACCTCTTTCCCTCTGTACTACTAACTCCTCAATGAAAGGTAACACCCCTCTGATTTGTGCTTCTCAAAGGATCTTGCTCTGTTTTTACTGTAATGCCTTGTACACAACAAAGATCTAATCAATGCCTCCTGGTAACTGAGAAAGGCAAAAAACAGATTATAACAGGCAGAAATTACGGCAAGAGAAGTAAGGGAGAAAAGTCAGCTAACTAATGGGCTTATTCCCTCTTCACAGGATTGTGTTAGCCCTTAACCATGTAGACACTAAGGACCTGATGCAGTGCTCTGCACAATCTCATGTCATCAAGAGCAGAGACTGTCTGGGTAGGTTCACTCCTGATCAGGGCAGTTACATGGGAGCAACTAGAGCAGGTCCCTGGGACATGACAGGGTGGGCACAAACCTCAAGGAGAGGAGGGGTGAAGTAGAGAAAACCATCCAGGAGAAACCAGTCCTGGCCCCTTCTTGGGCTGCTCCCACTAGTGTACCCCTGTGGCCTAAGGCAAGGAAGCAAGAACTTCATTCCTGAGGACAGCTGGCTGTGGCTTTGGCTGTTCCTGCTAGGGCTCTCAGGTAAGGCTACATAAGGGGAAGATGTGAGCTCTCCTCATCAGAGGGAACCCTTCATGAGCACCTCCCTCCTCTGCTCTTTCCTGTCCCTATGTGTGGATGTGGAAAAACCAAGGAATTTTGAGTCAAGGCGCTCGTCCAGGAGCAGTGCCTAGATGGACCCAGGAAGAGGAACGTGGGCCAAGGGGGGCAGGGAGCATCAACATGGCCAATGGCCAATGAGCACATGGGTTTTGGGGGCAGCAGGGTGCCAGAGAGGGTCCTTATGCCTTTCTTCCCCTGGGTGGCAGTCCGTGGGTGGCCTACAGTCTCATCTGATGTCACCTCCGGCTGGGAGGCTAAGGTAGGGCTGTGGCCTTGGCAGGTCAGCATTGGCCAAGGCCTGTTTCTCAACTGCTTGGACACCCTCATCTCTTCAAAATGAGTGCTAATCATGACTATCTACTTCTGATGCTGGCCCCACTACACAGACACCCAGCAGGGTACCTAGGTGACTAGAGCTCCTGGATTGGTGTGGTGGAGGGGCTGATCTTACATTGCCATACAGTGTCTCCTGCCTTAATAAGTGGGTCCTCTCTCCTAGCCTATCTTTCCCTCCAATGCAACTACCCTTAGAGACTCATGAAACTCATGGGGCCTGCTCAGTTTTTCTTCTCATCTAAGAGCACTAAAAACTACAATACATTGGTGGGGTCACTTCAGATCTTGGTTGCCTGGACCTCAAAATGACTACAATACCGTGTCCTGGATTATTTCCACCCTGACTTTCATGAAAACATGTCCAGTGCCATCACTGTGGCAGAGCTGGCCCATCCAGTGCCCTTCATCTCTGTTGTCTTGCCCATCTGCCTTCCCTCATACAGGCCCAACTGAAGAAGCACCCTGCTGGGTGACTGGCTGGGGCTATCCAGAAATATACCAATATGGGGATGAGTAGATTTTCTAAGCTGTGTTTCAACTTCCTCTCTCTCTTACTCTCTTACTTTAAACCCTATCTACAGATTTACAGGAGGCTCTAAGCAATTAATCTGAGGTGACCTTTTGCCTCCTTTGTATTTCTTTTTCTATGATCTCTTTGCTTATTTATACTTGCTTTTGTCCTTATTTGGCAATAGCTGTAAGACCATAAAAGCAAAAAGAACAAGACATCCAATGTAGACAGAGGACAGTTCTGCTCAGTGTGAGAATACAGTTCTTCTCCCTCTGCACCTGGGGGAAGTGTGGGAGTAAGTGGGTAAGAAAGCAAATGGAAGACATGTTCAGGAAAGTAAGCCACTCAATACCCCCGGATCAGACTAGCTAGGATAGTAATGCTTCACTTCAAGTGTTGGCAATAGACACCTATAATCGCAGCACTTGGGAGGCTGAGGCAGAAAGGTTATGAGTTTGAAAGTAGCCTGGGCATAATAGCAATTCAGTATTGGTTTGGACTACATAGTGAAAATATCTTTTTTTTTTTTTTTTTTTAATCTATATACCTCAGTTCTATATAATAATAAAAACTATATTCCAAGGAGTTCAGAATGGTAACTAAATACTAACAGGGGGACAGGATATTTAAACTTAGAGCTATCTCTGAAAATCACAGGCACGAAATCTATATAGCTGAAAATCACATTTTAATTTTTAAGACATCTCTGACTCTTTGGGCCTTGTAGAGAGGAAGCTGTTTTATATACTAAGGAAGCAGATAGTGCTTTTCATCGGTCACCAGACTTGCAGTGACTTCTTTCAAAATGAAAGTTGGAATGGAGCCATCAACAGTGAGGCCATGATTTGCCTCAAGCTCCCTGTGAGGTAGATAGAAAAACATGTTGTAAGCATCTGTCCTAGTGGCACCTGTGCCAACCCTCCTTTCCCTGGTATACCTTGCCTCTCTGTCTTCAGAGAACCTAAGGACCCCAGAGTGCCCAGACAGATCTAACTCTATAAACCTTGGCAGGGACAGCCTCAATTCCTTCCCTGCACCACCTGACAACTTTTTTCTTTCCCCAGGGTCACAGAGAGGCCCCATTGATGTGCGAAGTCAAGGATTTTTGTGTCATGGCAGGAATAGTGAGCTGGAAATCAAACTGCCTTCAAACCAGTAAGCCTGGTGCATACACAAACATGAGTGTGTATGAATCCTAGGTTGAGAAGTCAGTCATCTTACCTACTGAGCTTTCTGCTACCACCAGTGGGGGCCTCTTTGGGTTCCTTGTTGTGTTTCCATCTCTTATTTTCCTGAGGCCACCTTAACTGGCAATGTAAGTATGGCCTGGGTAAAGAGACAACAGAGAATAGGGCAAAAGGGGAACTTTTTTTTTTTTTTTAAGTTTGAGGACTTTAAAGAGTCAGCACAACAGAGGTATTTCAGTTTCCCCACAATTCTAATTTGCTTGTTTTTTCTCTCAAGTCAGCCTGGAAAGTCAAAGCCCCAGAGTGAATATTTGAGATCATGGATAACCTAAATATCCTGAGCTGATCATTACATAATATATATAGGCCAATAGGCACCAAAACATTACACTATACTCCATAAAGATGTATAATTATCTGTCAACTAAAAACAAAATTTTACAAATTGGTTGAATCTAACAATTCATTCTCATATTCATTCTTCTGATGAAACTAGAGACAATCAGAGGAGAGAACAGAAACAGAACTTTAGGGCTAAAAGGAATTTGGAAATTTCCAGGCCCCGTCATTCCCTGAACTCAGCTGATAAAGAAGCTAGGGTTTGTTGGTGCTTGGCTGAATTCAAAGTGAAAACCATCTAATTTGGACTAAAAAGAGGATTCTCAAGAGCAAAAAAAAAAAAAAGAGCTATGAAAGATCATGTTTCCAGTGCAGTAGGCAGGGAAAGAGGGGCCCAGTGTAATAGTAATCTTTTGCTACCTAACAAGTTACTTAATTAAAAAAAAAAAAACTTAGTAGCTAAAAACAACAAACATTACTTTCTATGGGTCAGTATCCAGAGAAAGCTTAGCTAAATAGCTCTGGTCTTTCACAAGCCTGCTGCTGTCTGCCATAGCCACAGTTATCTCAGGGTTCAACTAGAAGAGGATCTCCTTCTAAGCTTTCTCAGGTCAACTGGCTTCCACAGAGTAACTGATCCAAGACAGACTGGAAGAAAGCAAGCATGATGCAATCTAGTTTTTCTTTACCTCATTAGAAAACATCTCATTACTACCTGTTTTAATCTATTTTGTAGTCAAGGTGTGCCTATCAGGAATTAGAGATCATGGCAGAGCATCTTGAAGGCTGCTTTTTCCAGAAAGGGAGTAAGGGAGGAGTCTCGAGGAAGGGGCAGGAAGGTAACTACAGTGCCTGAGCTTAGTAGGCATAGATTAAATTGGGGAACACAGCAGTTTAAACAGATTCTTTAGTTTAAAGACTCTGGAGAAAATTCCTCTGAGTCCCATGAACCCCATCCACTAAAAGCAACTCATAAGTTGTGCCACAGCTAGGGCTAGGGGAGGGGTCTATCAGTGATATAACCAGCTTGCAATGGCCTATAACTACGCAACAATCTACGAATCTACGAACACTTTCATATAATAAATACATGGCTTTATTATCCCTTATCTAAGACCTTTGTTATATGAAGAACAGCTGAGAACACAGGATCTAACACTGGTCAAGGCTGAGTTCGATTACAGATTTCATGAAATATTCATTAAAATAATAAAAGAATGATCTATATTATTTGACAAATCACTGTAAAAAAATATCTGGAAGGAGTTCTGGCAAAACAGCAGAATGAACAACAGCAAAACACTTTTTGCTCAAATTTTACTTAATAGTAGTTAAGACCATTGTTTGAACCAGGTGCAGTATATACTTATAGTCCTAGCACTCTGGGAGGCTGAGGCAGAGGGGTTGTAAGTCTGAGCAAAGCCTAGGCAACTCAACAAGACCTTCTGTAAAATTTTTAAAAAATATTTTTAAAGGGCTGAGTAAGAGAGGTAATTCCATATGAACACCCTGGGTTCAACCTCAAGTGTGCATGCATAGACACACACAAACACACATACAAGCACAAAATTATTGTTTGAAAGTGACAATTTTCAATATTCTTATTTTTCTTCAGATCATATAAATCTTTCACTATTTTGAAAATGACAATTTTCATTAACTGACACAAAAATAAGGCAATTACACAATCCTAAATAAACCTAGGCCATTAAAAAGCTTTCCAAATATCTGAAGATAGTAAAGACGTTGAAAAAAATTAATTTCCAAATGTAGAAATGCTATAAATTATATGCAAGATTCAAAGAATGATTACAATCTCTTTTTAAAGGGACACTGTTTAAGTTGATACTTTTTTTAGATGACAACACTATAAAATTGAAAGTGTGGCATACTTGGCATTGTGGAAAATGTTTCAGCCAAAGAAAAGATAATTCACTAGACATGTGGGATGCTAAATAAGTAGAAAAGATAAAAGAATGTGAAGGCAGCTGATAGATCTAGATACTAGAGCCAAAAAATAGAATAAAGAGAGAGAAGGAGGTTAAAGAATCACAGAACAGTTGAAAGGCACTGTACAAATGACCTGATACTATTCCCAGCTCAAGGCATAAGTATGCTTTATAAAGACCTAACAGATAACCCTATACTTCTTAATACAGCAGCACTGGAAAGTGGACCTCACTGTGTGGATTGAGAGCTAGAAAGTGCCCAGCTTGTCTTGTCCCCTCCTCACCAGAATTCTCTTAAACTGAAAAGTTAAGCAAAATTTATGCATAAGGGATGAAGCAAAATGACATCATTACCTCTAAGAAAAAAGAAAACATTATAGTAAACAAACATCTTCTGTATTAAACTAATTGAAGAGAAGTGAAAATAATCTCAAGGTATCACACTAGGAATGACATCATATAGCTTAAATCTAATCAATATAGTGCTGTACACTGGATAAAAGACAGTAATAAGCAGCTGGGTGGTCGGCATGCAATTTAAGAAGGGAAAATTTAGATAGCTGTGTTTTCATCAGAACGTAGGCTCCCAAGAGAGAAGAGACCAAGGTTTGATACTAAACTTTGCATTTACTTAGAAAAACACATTCTGTTTTAGAGAACCACTCTTTTTATTCCACTTATATAAATAAGAGCCAATAGTGCAGTACTTCATCCAGTAAGTGAAAACTTCTCAAGTGAACCCCTGTACCAAAAGCATTTTAAAAAAAAAGAAGAAAACCTCTCATTGAAATTAGTCACCTCCACTTGTGCAAATCTTAAACCTCCTCAAACCATCAACTACTTATTAATTTTGCTTATCTGTTAGTACACCATCAAGCAAGGAGTGAAAAATGAAAACTCCAATAATAGAAATGAATACTCCTCAGTGCAAAAAGACATTCTAGTTTATACATAAGTCTCTTAAAGTATAGTGAGGCAGTCAGTTTCTTGAATTTGATCTCTTTTAGGTGCACTGATGATTCTCAAATGCCAGAAGCCAAAAAGTAAGTGCTCAGAGCCAAACAAAGTGAGATGAGCTGGGTCAAATCATGTCACCCATGAAAAGGCCTGCTTAAATGGGTTCTCTGAGTGACATCTTTATCTCATCTCTTAACTATGGCAGGAACTTATGACTCCTCTGTATCAGGTACTATGCTTATCAATTTAAATACTGTCTTTGTTAGCCTTAATGGCCCAAGAAATTGTTATTTATCCCACATTTAAAAATGAGGACAACAAAACTGTGGGTCAGGGGAGTAAAGTAATTTGTCTTAATGCAGCTATCCAATTTTACAGGTTTGTCTAGGGCTGTCTTCTCCAAAAATGTGGCTCTTTCCATTTATTTCAAATTATTTTCATTCATGCTAGAAGTTTTTCCTCATATTATGCCAAAATAATAACTGCCCTTTGGTTCTACTTATTTGCATTCTTATAGCTTCTTAGTCTCTTATTTGGGTTCACAAAGCTTTACTCTCTTGAGCAGATAAAAGCAACCTTAAGAAAAGGACACCAGGGCCAGGGAGCTGGCTCAGTGGAATAAGCACTTCCTTGGCAAGCGCAAGGGCCTGAGTTCAATTGCCAGTTCTGCCAAAAAAAAAAAAAAAAAAAGACACCAAAATTCTGTCCATTTTCCTGACTTTCTAAGAGCATCTAGTTCAGTATCCTTCAATCAGTATTTAATCTTCTTTGTTTGTTTGTTTTTTTTGGCAGAACCAAGGATTGAATTCAAGCCCTTGTGCTTGCCAGGGAAGCACTTATTCTACTGAGCTATCTCTCTGGCCCCTAGTCTTTTGTTTAAATTTTCTTTTTCTTTTTCTTTTTCTTTTTCTTTTTTTTTTTTTTTTTTTTGTGGAACAGGGATTGAACTCAGACCCCAAGTGCTTATTCTACTGAGCTATCTCCCCGGCCCCTTGTTTTTAATTTTCCAGTCTTGTTTTTTAAGCAATAAAATGAGAGCTACAGACTATAGAAAGCCAGCTGTCAAAAGCACCACAAAGAATTCCACTAGAATGAGTAGGAAAGAAAGAAAAAAAGAGAGAAAGAAAGAAAACAAACCACAAAACATAGGAGGGAAGTATTTTTTGCCTTTAGTGACCCAAAGAATAAGATCAATTCCTGCAATGGGGACTGGTTAATGGGAATTAGGGCTCTGGGCTAGTAGGATGGAACTCAGGTGCTGGGAAAAACTACAGATTGGTTAATAAGACAAAGAGTCAGGGACAGGAAAATTCTATTCAGGGCTTGGGCCTGCCATAAAAGATACTGAATATATAGACTATAGTTCATAATTTACTAGTTCATGAAACTAAAGCCTAACTAAAAACATATTGTTCAAGAACTAAGAGTAAACTGTACCTTTTAGTAGGGAACACTATAGTCTATTGCTGCAAAGGACCAAAAAAGGTTAAAAAATTAAGGCCCACTACACATGTGCTAGAGAAATCAATTATTCTTTAGGAAATAAATATAGAGGGACTTACTCATTTTCCAATATAACACATTCATCTAATGGAATGAGTTACAAATGAGACAGGAGTCCATTTGCTTTGCCAGAAATACAGCAACAGTAACAAGCTTAAAAACTTGGAAATCTACTGTTATTCCTATTTATCTTCAGGATATTCAAGACTGAATTTCTGAAGTGGTACCCTCTCTCTGCAGCACCAGCTCTCCCTTGTGATTCTACCTCCTCTAGGAACACCTGGCAATGTCTAAGATATGTCACAATCTGAAGTAGGTGGTACCATCCACTTAGTAGGCAGACGTGAGGGATGATGCTGAATATTCTACAATGATGGGACAACTACTCTATAACAAAACACAATTTGGCTCAAAATGTCAACAGCCCATGGTGGAGAAACCTTGGCCTATCAACACCAACATCATTAATATCAAGCCTAAACATCGTCAAAATAATCTGTTTACCCAGAATTAAATTAATAAAGTTGTGTGCCAGGTGTGGTGGCATATACATATAATCCTAACCCCTGGGAGGATGAGGCAGGAGGATTGCCATATGTTCAAGGGCAGCCTGCTACATAGTGAGTCCAAAGTTAGCTTGAACTGCATAGCAAGATCCTGTGTCCAAAATAAATGAATGAATGAAGCTGTAATATCAGCTCAATAATAATAAAAGTAGGAATTATTATTTTTTTTTCAGAAGGAAAGAAATGTTTATTTGTCATCAATCTTTTGAACACAATCACCATAGTTTTGTAGGTTTAACTGTGTAGTAAACTTGATTAGTAACATTTCCAGGAGTTCACAATTTCAAGGCTAAGGTTCCGATAAAGGTAATATGGTTATGAATTTAATATACATGAAGCTTCAAAAAAGGCTAAAAGCGATCTGCCCTCTTAGAAAAAACTACGCAGGCACTCAACTTAGTAACATAATGCACTTCAGTACTGTAACACTCAGACACAGGAGGGTCTCGCTGGAAGATTAGAAGAAGCACCACTATCTTCTCTTTGGTCAGCAGCTTGCTACGGTGAATAAGGCAAGTGGCAGGCACCTGCATACAGGAGCTGAGCTGAGAGTGTGGGGTAAGGCGGCAGGGCAGGGGCCGGCACAGGGCGGGGCAGGGGCCCTCACAGGGCCAGCGCAGGGCTCCACTCCCCAGCAACAACACGTCAGTCATCCTCTCCTCCACAGAGCAGCAGCAGGGCTTTCTTATAGTCCCCAGATGTGTCACCCTTAATCATGGAATAAAGAGAGGTGGCAAAATTCTTCCTGAACTCCTTCCTAATGTTAAACAGATCAACTTCACTCCTGGACACCATGACCCTGATGAGGGTATGATCATCTGTCCCAGCTCCCTTCATAGCATAATAGAGAGTTTCTGCAAGGTAGGCAGGAATACTCCAAATAGATTTCACAACAGCAAGCAGTAGCTGCTCCAAATTACCAGAAGTCTCCCGGTCAATGGTTTCCTCGATTTGAAATCCTGATATAGTCATGTATTTGTCAAACACTCTTCTCAAATGGGACAAACTT